>VNJW01012898.1:0-14870 GCA_008042615.1 Drosophila auraria
TCTCTCTCTCGCTCAAAAACTTTATTGTTTAATAACTTCTATGTTTATCATCCGATTTTACTCAAATTTTCAGAACACGTCCACGATTGCCTACTCATTTTACGTATTTATTTATTTTACGCCGAAAATCACGCATATGGTTATATACCGTTTCTTATGTTTTTCGGGGGCGGAAGTGGGCGTGGCCAAATTTTAAAACAAACTTGATCTGCGTGCAACAGATTCCAATATTGTCACCAAATTTGGTAACTCTAGCTCTTATAGTCTCTGAGATCTGTTGTCTCACACGGACAGACAGACGGACAGACGGACATGGCTAAATCGACTCGGCTGGTGACGCTGATCAAGAATATATATACTTTATAGGGTCGGAGATTTCTTCTTCTGCCTGTTACATACATTCTCGGTTGGCACTAACTTATAATACCCTTGTACCCTATGGGTACCGGGTATAATAATAAGGTGGTCCACATCACCAATGAATAAAGATACATTTCGGATGGCGGAAAGGTGCATTAAATATATGGAAGCATCAGAGGCCTGGTGGAATGTAGGAACCTGTAATAAAAATTGTACAGCTTGGAAATTATATTTTAACGGATATGAACTCAATGGAGTCACCATCGGAATTGCTCAGTACCTTAGTACCGTAGCTTTCCTACTTGTTTTTTTTACAGTCTGGATAAACCTTTCTGTGTTCTTGTACGCAGCAAAATAAAATTTTCTTTTGTTCCTCTTCAACTGTAATTAATCCATGAAACTCTTGCATCACCTTAACCGCTCTTTCAGCGGTATCTTTGACTGCTTTAGCATTGAAACCTTCATCTTGGCATCTTGAAACAAAGCAAAGTTTTTGTCGAAATAAAAAGTAAATGCCTTTTTATACCCGGTACCCATAGGGTACAAGGGTATTATAAGTTAGTGCCAACCGAGAATGTATGTATGTAACAGGCAGAAGGATAAAACTCCGACCCTATAAAGTATATATATTCTTGATCAGCATCACTAGCCGAGTCGATTTAGCCATGTCCGTCTGTCCGTCTGTCCGTCCGTGTAAAACAACAGATCTCAGAGACTATAAGAGCTAAACTTACCAAATTTGGTGACAACATTGGAATCTGTTGCACGCAGATCAAGTTTGTTCTAAAATTTGGCCACGCCCACTTCCGCCCCCGAAAATCGTAAAAAAACTTTCTATAAGCTATAGTCCTAACTTTTGGCTCAAAGTAAATGGATAAAATAAATCTATAGGAATTTTCGAAAGTTTTTGAAAATTTGAGTAAAATCGGATGATAAACATGGAAGTTATTAAACAATAAAGTTTCTGTGATGGTTCTGAGCCACAAAGGCAGTAACGAAAAATAGTGTTGCGTGCTTTCGGGCGCAGTATTAATTCTTAAGGCAGCTGCGTACAGCTGCAGAATAAGTCTCTTCTGAACTTTGCTCAACATGTTTTTGGCAACATTTGTCTTTATTTGTCAACATTTTGTTTTTCCATGTCCGTGTGCTTTTTAATTTCACGCACAATACTTTGGGTACCGGGTATCTCACAGTCGGTCACACTCGACTGTAGCTTTCTCACTTGTTTAACATACATCGATAAGTTTTAAGAATAGTAGTACGATTTTAGAATTACGATTTTAATTTCATTAAGATCGGACAACTATATCATATAGCTGCCATAGAAACGATCGGTCGATTTATATGAAAATGTAAAATTCTACATGTAAAATGTAAAATTATACATGTAAAATGTAAAATTATACATGTAAAATGTAAAATGTTTACAAACCTCGATATTTTTGTAACCGAAATGGATCGATTTTCAAAGATCCAATTGCAGACTGCAAGGGTATACAAACTTCGGCTTACCGAAGATAGCTTTCTTTCTTGTTTATTATTATTTTTAAATTATTATTATTATTATTTTTATTTTTAAAAAATAAAAAAATAATCATTATTTACGGTCCCTGCTTCTTAGACCAATACAAATAGAAAATAATAATAGTTGGGGTGAAAGGTTGAAGAATTCTCGCTGCCTTTTGTTATGGGATTCGGTTGTTATTGCACACAAGTGTAGTAGGAGAGACCGTATCTATGAGTTAAGTGAAACGGGACCTTGACCTGCGATCTGCGATCACTGATATAGTCTTTGTGGGGTCGTAGATTTTTGGTGGTATGATCTCGACTAGAAGCGGTGTCAACTAAGAGCCGAGACCCGGACACCGGCTGAAGATTAAAGATGAACTAATTCAGAAACCGAACAGGAGTAGGTACTTATATTATATTAGATACTTATAATAAAAGAGCTCCTTTTGCTTTTGTAGCAGGATTACGGAATGACCGGCGCATGTGTTTCGTCAGTGCCGCAGCTGACTGAAGAAGACCCAAGAGAATAGAAAGATCGTGGCGCAGAGCAGGAACAACTTCTCATCAATTCCGGCCCAGACGCCGCGGCCAATTTTATCTATTTTCTGCTGGGCAAGCATTAGGTTGGTGCAAGAATTGGTCAGAATCAGCGCCTGGTGGATTTTCGAATGTTCCACAGACTGGGTTTCCAGCAGGTGGGTGCGGAAAGTCTTAAAGCTGGACTCCATCGCCATCTTGTAGACATTCATTACCACATTGTCCGAAATGCTGGTGTCTTGGCCGTGAAGCTGCAACTGCTCAATGATGTCCTTGTTTTTCCCAATCACGTTCTGATGCTCCTGCACTATCTCCTCTCCGGGCTCCGGGTTCATCATGCGCAACACGATGTACTCCAGGACCGACTTTTGCAACGGCGGCAATGCGGTTCTGGTGCGAAGGGTCTCCAGACACTCATCATAAAAACCTCTGCACAGCTGAACTATCAGTGTGTTGCAGACGCGGCGCTGCGCAAGACTTAGCTCGCCCCACATGGCGTTCGAAACTGGTGCGGGACTAAAAATATTGTAGAAAAATTACTCAATTATTAGCTTGTGAGCTATGCTTCGGACCGAGCTATGCTTCGAATGAATGTGGAGAGAGACAGTCCCAGGCGAACTGAGATCTACAATCTCACGGACTACGTGATCGATTGTTTTCAAGCAGGATTTGTCGCAGAGATCGCACACTCCGTATCCACTCCCGCCCTTGCAGGTAATAATGGGAACAAAAATTATTTAAGTCCGATTAACAAAGAAAATCGGCTAACTTGCCCTAATCGTTCCTATGGCAGTTATAAGATAAAGCGGTCCGATTAATATGAAATATGTTATAATTATTTGAAGGGGCCTTATATTAAGTTTTAATCTGGTGTTTTAATAAAGGAAATAAAAAGAAAATTATCTGCAAACGGACGGTCAGCCAAACTTTCCTTCCGTCCGACAGACGGACACAGCCAGATCGACTCTTATGGTAATGCTTATATATGCTTTATCGATCGGAGATACTTCTTTACTGCGCTGCAATCTTCGGACTAGAATTATAATACCCTGCAAGGGTATAAAAATGCGAAGCTCTTCTTTAGAGTGAAGCTAAAAATATACGCTCTCGTTCTCTATTGCTTGTACACTTCAGGCATAGCGTAGGAGACTGATCAGAACACAATCGTAATAAACGAATAAATCCTTTTAGATTTATTTTGAAAATAGGTTAATAAAAAGAATTTTGAGATAAAGAAAACTATCCTAGCTTTTTGGTACATTATGCATGCCTCCATTTTATTTATATATCGAAAAAGTTAACTATACATCCGGACTCTGGTTGGTGATTAACGTGAAGTACGTGATGAGCGAGACGATGTGCGACGATGATGATCCCTCGGGATCGGCGCCACATGGAGGAGGTGGCCATCGTTGTCGCATCGCAGCTGGAAGAGGGCCAAGGTGTCGCGCGTCTGACCCACGTATGCGCTGGGCTGGCGCTTGCCAGCGTGTTTCACGCCATAGAAAATCAACACGACCACGGTAGCCAGGGATAGGACTAGGGCGCCGCGGCTGGAGAGGCTCCTCAGCAGGATAGACTTGCTCTCGCGCACATCCTGCAGCCAGTGGCAGGCGCTGATCGCCGTGCAGGCAAAGATGGTGCCAATTACGAGGCGCCAGCGGAAGGGACGCGGCCTAGTGGCGGTGGCCAACTCCTCCAGGCGGCGCTCAAAGGCCTTCAGGTCCTCCGTCTCCTGATCCTCCGAATGGGAGAAAGACGACATCTTTTCCTCGTTCAATGTTGGCCGCTCACCGAGACAGCGTAGTTGGACAGCGGGCGGTGCGGAGTCGGCGTCGGAGTTTGAGCTGTTGGAGCTGGAGGATCGCTGAGTCCATTCGGTGGAGTACATGCCGCAGAAAGCTTTCTGCCGAAAGTAAATTGAATAATACTAAAATATGGGGAGCTCTAGACGAGACTATGGCTTCGATTTTGGGAGAAAATAATAAGTTCTAAGAGATTTCAGATCTTGACATACACTGAAGGAAAAAGCCGTTCTCAACGTTCTCGAATTTGATATTTATTTCTTTGCAGGGTATTATATTTTGTCCAAAAGTTTGCAACGCAGTAAAGGAAGCATCTCCGACCCCATAAAGCAGGGGTCGGCAGCGTCGTATACACTGTGCATAGGAAAAATTGTCAGGCAGCGCTGTCGGCACATATATAGTATAAGCGCTTCGTGTTTGTTCGGGATTCTGTTAGGCTGACGTAGCAAACTTCGGAGCTATGTAAAAACAACTTCGTATATATATGTTCAGGTGCCGCTGCGACAGAGAAGCTACCGAGTAGCCTGTACACAATTGCTCGGTTCTCGAAGCAGCAGAGAAGCAAATCGTTCGGGTCTGTTAGTATCATTCGGGTCTGTTAATATCATTCGGGTTTTTTAGCTTCGCACACATACGCACTAAAAAACTGTGTTGGTTTGGGTGCCGACCCCTGCCATAAAGTATATATATTCTCGATCAGCATCACCAGCCGAGTCGATTTAGCCATGTCCGTCTGTCCGTCTGTCCGTTGATACACAAACTAGTCTCTCAGTTTTTGAGCTATCCGAATAAAACTTTGCATATAGTCTTCTTTCTATTGCAGGTATTATATATGTCGGAACGGCCGGAATCGGACCACTATATTTTATAGCTGCCATAAGAAAGATAGGGCCAAAATGTTATATTTTTGCTATTTTTGAAGATATTGGTCTCAAATTAAATATATATGATTCTTTAATTATATTATAGCTATATAATTTAAATTTCATGCATATCGGACCGCTATATCTTACAGCTGCCAAAGGAACGATCGGCCCGAAATAGTTGATTTTCGTTGTTTTTAAAGATTTCGGACTAAAACTTAGTAAATGGCGTTTTAATTTAAATAAAGCTATACATTTAAAATTTCATCCAAGTCGCACCACTATATCTTATAGCTGACATAGGAGTGATTTGGCGAAATTTGTCGATTTCGTTGTTTTTAAAGATTTCGGATTAAAACGATGTATAAGATTTTTTTTTTTATTTTATTTATAATCTGTAAGGGTATTTAAGATTTAGATTTCTTTCTTGATTTTTATTTAATTTTTTTGTGCTTATATATGTATGTTTTATTACTTTAATTTGGGGATAGTTAATAGAGAAATTAATAGGAAATCGTTATAACTCTATTATTTTTTTAACATAGGCGCACATAACTCAAAGTATAGTTATTGTGTATTCTTAAACTAAGACGAAGTCTTCTTCTTTTCAAGAACAAATCGTTCTCGATAAAAATAAAAATTTTAAAATATTTAAATTATAACGCATACCCTCTAAATTTGTTTGAATTATGTTGAAACAATTGGAAACTAAATTTGGACAAGGTAGGATCACGATAAACCGTGCCGACTTGCATCTAAACTTGTCAACACTTCCTAAAAAGAATATATAT
Organism: Drosophila auraria; assembly: GCA_008042615.1. Classification (NCBI taxonomy): domain Eukaryota; kingdom Metazoa; phylum Arthropoda; class Insecta; order Diptera; family Drosophilidae; genus Drosophila; species Drosophila auraria. The sequence goes on from VNJW01012898.1 coordinate 5,866, forward strand.
TTTTAATAGGTGATAAAATCATAGGTTCAAAACATCCTTTTAATAAGCGAGTTTTAGCAGTTTTATCTAAAACATTCGTTAAGTTAATTTAACCATAAATGAAAAAGAAAATCTCAGTATTCGCGAATGCATTATTTATTGGGAAAAGGCTCGTATACCTACGAAGGTTTTTCCCAATGCTGAAAAGAAACTTGTGAACTTATATCAAGTTTGGAGTGATTTGCAAAAAAATGCACACAAAACCCAAGACGTATTTAAACAGCGTCGACAATATTTTTTGGTAGGAACTTGGACAATTTGTTTGATATTGCCCAATCCGGTGCGCTTCAATTATTGAAAACAAATGAATATAAGTCCTTTTGGCAACAGCAACGGGAGCCGGGTCGACCGGGTCACTTAAGTGGAGTAGACGAAATAATAAACAGGATAGGGTGCACCTGAGAATTATTGAGGAAGAAATACGGCGATCTAAATTTATCGCAGAACCCATCAACTTAAGTGGAGTAGACGAAATAATAAACAGGATAGGGTGCACCTGAGAATTATTGAGGAAGAAATACGGCGATCTAAATTTATCGCAGAACCCATCAACATAATCATATGTTGATTTCCAAGATTACTTATCTGATTCGGAAGAAGACATAATATCGTAGCAAGACTTGAAGCGCCTGATGCAAAAGATCGGAAAGAAAGACTTGGCGATGCGGAATCGTTATGCTTAAACAAACTCTTTAATGAATATTGCTAATGTGTAGGCTTAGGTGCCTGGCATACAGTACTTGAACTGTCTGCCTTGTGTCGCCGCAACTAGAACATGAACCAGTTGGACTATGGATGGTGCATATGAGGGTCTGAAGACTCAGCGACAGCCTCTGTTGAATGCAAAGAAATGAGTAAAGCTTGCGTTGTGGTCAAAACAATTACTGATTTTATTGAGGAAACTTAACGGTATTTATAGCTAAACAAAGTATAAAGAATATGCTTATGTCAACGAAATTGTGTGTAAAGAAATGTGGGTTACTGTGTATTATGATCTATGCAGAAATGGGAACGGTGCCCAATTCGACTTCTTCATGTCAGCATAATATGCATTTGCGCTTGACCTGACAATCGCTACTTTTGTTATTGCATATACATATTGCTGAGACTGAACAGTTGTGTGTAAATTGCATTAGCAGTGACCACAAGGCAAAGGAATGCCGAGGTCGCACGTGTTTTAAATGTGACAAAAAACACCATACATTGCTCCATCTTGAAACCACATCAGGTGCAGCAACCGGGCCACAATCGCTTACTGTAGGTGCAGCAAGCAACAAAAGTTACAACCTACTCGCCACCGTCAAAGTGGCAGTAAAAGCAAGCAATGGCCAGGATGCGACCTTCAGAGCTCTGCTTGATTCAGGAACACAAAAGGATCAACTATGTGGGCGATCCCAAAAAAGCGAAGCTTCAACTATCACCAAACAAGTTGTAAGTTCTGAATCTGCACAGATATTCGACCCACTAGGACTATTTGCCCCTGTTGTAGTGAAGGCAAAAATATTTATGCAAACTCTGTGGGGACTAAACTTGGGTTGGGACGATGAGCTCCCACCCCACCTTTAGGAGGATTGGAAGAATTATCGCTTTGATTTGCAAGCTTTAAATACTATGCAAATCCCGAGGCATATATTTGATGGAAAAGTGCGATGCGTCAGAGCGAGCGTACGGAGCGGCAGTACAAAGCAGCCACTTACAAAAATAATCAAGTGTCGGTCCGGCTCCTGTGCTCCAAATCAAGAGTGGCACCAGCAGCAAAAGAAACGTTACCTCGTCTAGAACTATGCGCTGCAGTATTAGGCGCTGAACTGGCTCACAGAGTGAGGAAGGATTTACGCCTGACTAGTGAGAAGGCATCTGGGTACTTTTGGACTGACTCAACTGTGGTTCTGTCCTGGATAAACGCATCAGCGTCAACATACCACACGTTCGTTGCAAATCGGATCGCAAAAATCCAAGCTGTATCTGACCGATCGGAATGGCGTCATGTCTTATCAGAATATAACCCGGCAGACGTACTATCAAGAGGAATTGCCGCCAGCAAATTAGCGGAACATAACCTCTGGCTATCCTCTGGCTATATGGACCGCTCTTTCTACACGGTTCCTGTGACAAGTGGGCCAAAGTACCAACCATCGTTCCCAGCGATTTGGAACGACGGTCAAAACAAGTAAGCCTGCCAACATGTCGAGATCAGATTGGAGGAGAACTCTACAACTGTAACCATAGCAACTCCTTTCATAAACTGCAACGCATTGTAGCATACATGATGAGATTCTGTAACAAATGGAACAGAGCCACTACAACCACACTAAGTGTCGGTGAGTTGACTCGTGCAAGGGTTATCACCATTCAGCAGATTGATTGCTGCTGAATAGAAACAGCTTCTTAACCACGAGACCGTGGACAAAAAGAGCTCGATCATCTCCTTTTCCCCTATACTAGGGAAGGACGGACTTATCAGAGTCGGAGGTAGATAAGAAGAATCTCAACTTTCAAATAGTGCGAAGCACCAAATCGTGCTTCCTTACAATGATCCGATTGTGAGGATGCTATTGCGAGAGAAGCATGAAGAGAACATGCAGTGTGAAGCACAATCACTACGAGCCATTGCCAGACAGCAGTACTGGATTGTCAATGATAAAACAATGGCAAGAAGCATTATACACTACTGTGTCAAATGTACAAAGGCACGACCCAAATTAATGCAACAAATTATGGGCAACCTTCCAGCGGACCGAGTAACACAGACGCGGCCATTCTTCAACTCTGGTGTTGATTACTGCGGGCCCATTTGGATTCATCACAAGATCAGTGGGAAAAGACCCGACAAGGCCTATATAGCAGTGTTCTGCTGTTTCGCCACAAAGGCAGTACATCTGGAACTAGTGAGTGATTTGAAGACGGATGCATTCTTAGCCGCTCTTCGACGATTTTTGAGTCGACGCGGAAAATGCCAGACCATTCACTGCGATAACGCAACCAATTTCGTCGGCGCCAATAATCAATTAAAAACCTTAGAAGAAGCGATCTTCTCGGATAAGGCCCAGGCCCAAATTATCCAACATTTGGGAAGCCGCGGTAAAATCAGCAAAACGACTACTGGTATCAGTCACAGCCACGTCGTCGTTAACATTTGAGGAGCTCAACACTGTGATCATTGAAGCTGAAGCAATCCTCAATTCACGGCCGCTTACCCCAATGTCATCAGATCCGATGATACATCAGCTCTACCTCCAGGGCATTTTCTGATTGGTGAGCCATTGACCGCTCCTCCTGATGTGAACCTCGCCTCACCCGGAAAAACATTGGTGAAAAGATGGGAATTAGTATCCAGACTAAAGCAAGCGTTCTGAAATCAGTGGTCCATGGAGTATCTACAAGAACTTCAAATGCGTAACAAATGGAAAACCATGTCGCAGAATGTCGAAGAAGGACTATTAGTTCTCGTAAAGGAAGACAACGTGCCGGTGATGAGCTGGCCAATGGGAAGAATAGTAAAGACCTATCCTGGCAAGGACAACCACGTCCGGGTAGTAGACGTTAAAACCGCCTCTGGAATATTCAAACGCGCAGTTACTCGGCTTGCTCCGCTTCTGAAAGAAGAACCAACAAAACGTCCTCGCAGCTCCATCGAAAAACAACGAAGAAATCCCAACACAGATGAAGAAGCTGAATCTTCCGATCCTTCCAACGTTGCTGGCAATGCTACTCATCCTCCCACTGGCAATGGGACAACCAATAAATGTGACGCAGTTCACAAATAAACCCGGAATATTCTACGAAAGACTCGGCACTTCCAGAATGGCAATTTCAGAATGGACCATCATCGTCTACTACGACTTGAAACCATATTGGACCGATATGAGAATACTATCTGACGGGATTACTGAACTAAAACATAAGTGTTCAGAACTACGAAATGCAAATGCATGTAACTCTATACTTGATCATTTTCAACATTTATATGGCGAGTTACAAGCTGGAAATGATTTGATTAACCATTCCCGACAGCGCAGGTCACCACTTGATATAGTCGGAAACGTAGCGCACTCATTATTTGGCGTGCTTGATTCAAACTATGCAGAAGAAATGGCCAAGGTCATAAACGAAGTCAAAGCCAACGATGATATGCTGATGATGCTGCTCAAGAATCAAACGTCTGTTCTTGACTCCACTATAAATGTAGTCAGAAAAAGCAATTCGGCTAACGACAAACGAATCAGGACGCTAGAACAACAACTAGCAACCATCAAAAGCGAAAGAGGCAAATACGAAGGCGACTACCTACAGCAAGCATTCATGGTCCTAACAGCCCAGCTAACCCTGCTGGCGACGGGGATGCAGCGGATGCAAAATGAGATATCTAGCGTCCTTACTGATGTCCGCCACCGAACCATTAGTCCCATTAGTGTCTCCTCAGCAACTGAGAGATCAACTTGATCAAATTCGGGATCATCTTCTACCAGATCAAATGTTACCGATATCATCGGAAAATGCTATCCAGCTCTACCGAATTATGCACGCTGAAGGCACAACAACTACCGATCATGTAATCTTCAAGATTACACTTCCTCTGGTATCCACAGCGCAGCAGGAAGTGTTCAGCATCATCCCCATCCCGGCGTGGAAGGCAGGAAGCTGGCATAGACTCGATATCAAGACAAATATCATTGCCGGCAATGCTCATAGAGATCAATTAATGGGATTGACTGAAGACGAATTTGAGATATGTCTAAAAGTGCCAAACGATGAGCACATATGCTTTAATCATCAAGCTGCGTTTAGCGCGGACAACCAGTGTGAATTTCAGTTGTTTAACAACAAGACTGAAACACTATGTGAGACTGTTCAAACTAAATCCGAACTGATTTGGACAAAGACGCATCAACGGAACAGATGGATGTTCGCAACGCACAGTCCCATAGAGCTTCAAGCTGTATGCAAAGGAACACCTTCCACAGTACACCTTGAAGGAACGGGCTTACTATCACTCCGCAGGCTGCACTGCGCGCAATATAAAAATTTGTATTGGCACATTCGGCACGACGATCAGCAAAACGAAATCAACATATGTTCGTTTCGGCAATATCACCAAGTTTGACGTAGAAGAAACATCAGAACCAACTCAAGAAACTACAACCCGAGTATCCGAACTAGATGAGTTAGATGTCCTACAACAAAGACTGGCCAAACTGAAAGATACAACATGGAAAAATCACTTCAGCACTGTGCAGCACCATCAAGTAGCTGCCTATGTGGCCTAAGCAATATCAATTATAGATAGCATTGCATTCATTCTACGACGACAATACAGCAAATGGAAGCCACGACAACGGACCTCCAAACCTCAGGAAAACGCTGAGCAGTCGTTACTGGAACCTACCCCACGCAGGTTTGCTTTCAACATTAGCGATGGTTGAACACGTGTTCAACGGTCGGGAGAATGTTCAGCCTCAGCAATATGTATATGCAATAACAAAAGTAGCGATTGTCAGGTCAAGCGCAAATGCATATTATGCTGACATGAAGAAGTCGAATTGGGCACCATTCCCATTTCTGCATAGATCATAATACACAGTAACCCACATTTCTTTACACACAATTTCGTTGTTTTTGCACCCAATTGGGTCGTTCGGGTACTGTTTTGTTGCGGAAGTCATCGCATTTGTAAAGCGGATGATTCCTTTTGCAAAACTGACAGTTTGCTACCTTTCCAGCGCTGGCAGAGGTACATGTAGATTTTATTTTCTCCCTTTTTGCCTGTTGGCCTCTTTTTCCTGTCTCCAGTACTCGAATTCGTTGATCAAGGAAGCTTTGTAGCTCTCGAGACCCATCTAACGACTGTTCGTATAGGGCTCTAGTTGCAAAATCTAATTTTTGCTTGATGATGGCAATCAATATGTATTCCAGCTAGACATACATTAATGCCAAGTCCCTTTAACGATTCCAGGGACTCAATCGTTGTAATGTATAATTCTTTTAATGACGATTGAGAATCGTGTCTGCTACATGTCGGGGATTGTTGTAAGCGTCAACCAATATACCTCATGCGTGCAAGTAATTTTCTTGCTTAAGATCGATAGGCCTTATCAACCTTTCAGCCTCTTCGGTTACGGTCGTTTTGAGATACCACATTTTTCGTACGGTGGGCATGTTAGTGTCATGGACCATGCATTTGAATATATCGAAAAATTGAGTCCAATTGAGCAGAGCTCCATCGAATTTGGGGATGCTGACTCTGGGAAAGTGCACATCTACGTTGCTTGATGTATTGCTTTTTGCCCCTAAGACCGTTTGAATTTCCTTTTCCAGTCTTAGGAAGGACTGCATATCATATCCTCCCTTAATTGGGTCATCGTATTCTTCGTGAACGGAAAAATAAATTTCTTGCATCTGAGTCCATAGTGATTTTATCAAATCACTTGTGATGGTCTTTCCTGTCTCTGAAAACTCTTTCAGAGCGCGTTTGATAGACTCGGATATCGCCCTTTGTCGGCGACATGCCGATCTGAGTTTGTCAGATGCTACCATGGGCTGATGTATACTTCCCGCTTCTGGATTTGCATCAGCGTGGCTTGTTGATTGTTCTATATTGTCGAGCATGTTCGCACTGTATTCTTCGTATGTGGCACGACAGTCATTGTAAAACTTGGTATACTCAGTGGTTCTATATTTTTCAGGAATATTGAGATGGTTCGTCGCAAACCGATTCCATGCGTCATCGATGGCGGCCAATTTGGTTTGGTAATACGTTGGTTTTAGTTTCCTCTCCACTGAATCCTTTTTGTAGTTGCGGATATATTTCGAGATCTCTTGACTGATATTTTCTTGCAAGTCTAACGTCTCTGCGACTGCTTGCTCTTCCAATGTATTAGCCATTATAATGTTGCTTCACTTCTGACCCGTTGGGAGTGTTTTATTAGCTGAAAAGCTGGATACGCTCCTGTTCGCAACCGTCGATGGTCGAAGAAGTTGAACAATGACTTGGAAGATTTCTTCAAAGTGTCGCCTTGTTGACAACTCTGAGAAGTGTGTCCAGGATAGTTTCCTGTAGGGATCACTGAATGTGATCAACGGCTGAGCCAAAAGGATATCGAAATCCCTCAAAGTGTCGCCTGATTGACAACTTTGAGAATGTGACCAAAGGATGATTGAAATCCTTCAAAGGTCGGATGTTTCCTGTGAATAGGAACGGCTAGAAATCTGATTTCTGAGCCAAAGGATGATTGAAATCCTTCAAGGATCTAGGATGTTTCCTAGACCGTCGGAGTCACCAAATGTTAATGTGTAGGCTAAGGTGCCTGGCATACAGTACTTGAACTGTCTGCCTTGTGTCGCCGCAACTAGAACATGAACCAGTTGGACTATGGATGGTGCATATGAGGGTCTGAAGACTCAGCGACAGCCTCTGTTGAATGCAAAGAAATGAGTAAAGCTTGCGTTGTGGTCAAAACAATTACTGATTTTATTGAGGAAACTTAACGGTATTTATAGGTAAACAAAGTATAAAGAATATGCTTATGTCAACGAAATTGTGTGTAAAGAAATGTGGGTTACTGTGTCTTATGGGAACGGTGCCCAATTCGACTTCTTCATGTCAGCATAATATGCATTTGCGCTTGACCTTACAATCGCTACCTTTGTTATCGCATATACATATAGCTGAGACTGAACAAATATAGAAACTTAAAGATATACATGGGACAGTTGCTCGTTTCGCTAGCACCTTGATCGTCTAACTGCTCCTGCAGAATCGTCGTCTCTTGACCGTTACCTTCTGGCCAGACTAAGGTGGCGTTGCCAGATATCTGCGCTGGCACAGGGGAGTACTGTAAATCCGTCACGAATCTTGAGTTGCAAATTGTACCTTTTTTGGTCTCTCGTATGTTCTGAGAAGAGTCGGTTTGGGGTTTTCCGACTTAGAAAACTGGTCATCATTTGCAAGAAACGATGGCTTGAGGCAGTCAACTGATACCGCAGTCTCTTTTCCGTTGATGCGAAGGGTGAAAACTCGATCGTTTTCGCGTTTGACAATCTCATAAGGACCTGTGTATGGAGGTTCTGGCGGCTGTTTAACGGCATCAGTTCGTAAAAATGCATATGTACAGCTACCCTTCAAAATAAACATTTTAGGTTAGATATGATGAGCGGTTGATGTTGGTCGAATGTTCTGCATGTGCTCTCGAAAAGTACTTAAGAAAGCCGTAGGGTCTACCGTTTTGTCCTAATCAGCGAACAATTCATTTGGCAGGCGAATAGGTGCTCCTTGAAACAAGTCCGAAGTCCAAGCAGCACTGTTGTCAGTAACTGCGGCCAGGGTGTTCCGCTGCTACACATCAAGGATTACTTTAAAGATCTGTGCCACCTCTCGAGTCCATTTGACTGTGGATGGTAGGCCGTCGTATGTATGTGCCCTGCAGTACTGGGCGCTGGTTCGTAGCTGGTGAAATAAGCGCTTACCAGCAGACCACCCCTACTTACCCATCGGCCCCAAGCAATGCGATCTTTCATTTCCGTTTTTGTATGAAATGTCCGCAAATAGGGTCAATCGCCACCGTGTCGTATACCCAGGAACTAGTGAAATATGGGACCCCATGGAATGGTCGGTAATGTAAGTACTTACATCGGACCCCATGAAATGGTCGGTAATGTAAGTACCCATTATTAATTCAAAAATAATAACATTTGTTGAAATGCATTATTAATAAACTTATTTTTTATTTTTAAATAAATACATTTTCTTCATTTTTTTTGTGAACGCAGGAGTTTTTAAAGTGCCTCTTTTTTTGGAGCTGCAAGGCCTTTCGCAGCTGGTCCTCAGCTGACCCAATACCTCCAACTGCATTTATAGAATCTGGGAGTAAGAAAAATTTAATGATTATTAATCAAATTTAACAGGCCTGAGTATAAATACCTACCAATCAAAACACCATAGAAATGTATTTCCTTTTTTAAGGCCGCTT
>VNJW01012899.1:0-13095 GCA_008042615.1 Drosophila auraria
GCAACAGGAAAGTTACCAACAAGAAATAAACAAACTGAAACGAAGTGAACTTGTAACATCATCAACCAGTTTGAATAATCTACCCTTACTTTTATGCAGTGATAATTTGTTAAGACTCAGGGGCAGACTTAATAATTTAAGTGACGATGAAATGAGTAATGACGCTAAAAATCCAATAATCCTGAGCAAAGATCATCCTATCACAAACTTACTCATTTATTTTTATCACGTCCAAAATTGTCACATTGGATCAGAAACGGTAATTGCTAATATTCGTCAAAGGTTCTGGATTACAAAATGTCGAAACACCGTCAAAAAAGTCATTCTCAGTTGCCAGTATTCCCAATTGTCGGATAAATCCCGAGCAGTTCATTTGGAGATTGCCGAAGACTTGTCCGGCAATGCATGTATGCACGTATTTCGACAATTTGGCTGTAAACGCCGATTTCCCACAAAATTATATTCGGACAATGAAACAAACTTTAGGAGAGCGGACAAAGACATACGAGAAATCATAGAAACTTGGCCTGATGACGAACTTACGCAGTTTCTAACAACAAAAGGTTGTACATGGTATTTTAATCCGCCTTTATCCCCTGACATGGGAGGAACCTGGGAAAGGCTCATACAATCAGTTAAAAAATATTTAGCAGTTTTACTTAAAGAAAGGTATCCTAGGGAGTATGTTTTGAAAACTCTGTTTTGTGAGATCGAATTTATGATAAACAGTAGACCACTTCTTTTTGTGCCGTCAGACTCACTTGAAAATTATCCTTTGACGCCAAACGATTTGTTCATTGGTCCTAACTATAGGGAGTCCTTTTATGAAAATACTACTGATTATGATTTGAAATTATTAAATATATGGAAAACGTCTCAAAGACTTGCTGACATGTTTTGGTTAAAATGGAAAAAGGAATATAGACAATTTCTAATTTGTAGTCGTAAATGGACAAAAGACAATATCGTCTTACAAGAAGGGGATATAGTATTAATGATGGAACCCGATGTGCCGAGAAATGTCTGGCCAAAAGCCCTAATTGTCAAGACATATCCATCAAACGATGGTCGAGTACGAATTGTCGATGTAAAGAATAAAGACAGTAATTATAAGAGACCCTCTGTTAAATTAATTACACTAGATGTTAAGCCCAAGATATTGTAAAAGTATTGCCGTCGTCTATATTGAAATAAGTAACGACTACAATACTTGGGAGGAGAATGTTGATAAGCGTTTATTTAATTTAAAAGCTAACGTATTTTCTACAATTTAAAATGTATCGACAAGTGTAACCCCTAAAAATTATAGCAATATATCGAAAAGGTTCCCACTTTTTTCAACTGAACGACATTTTTTTTCCCCAAGCAACTAATAGTGTTTTTTCTACTCTCAAAAATCGCAGCAACGACTTTTTTTTCCGTAAGCAATACATGTGTCAAAAAGGGACAGAAAATGTCGCATCAACTACAAATACTAAAGTTATACTAATTTGTATTCAGTATTTTTACAAATTTAGGTGATGTTTGTGCTTTGGCGCTTGTGTCATTTATTATAAACAACCGACAACTACCATATACAGTTAATAGTCCAAATCACCGAAATAGTAACCACTACCGTACAAGCATGCTGTTCACTGTATTATATAAAAGACACAATTTATTTGAGCCATTTCATAAAAATTGGTTAAAATACCACTTGTTCTATTTAAATTATACAGCATTTTATTAAGTTAAATGTCGACTAGTTAGACAGACCACTGTACGCCTACTGGATTAGCATCAACTCGGTCTCTGTATAAACAGGCGCAGCAGGAAAAGAGTTTATGCGACTTTTAAGCGGCTGTGTAAAAAGGCTATTAGAGCACAGTTGACAAGCTCCCGTTTTTTATAAGTTATATGTATTAATAAACTCTTAAAACTGATATAATTGGTGATTTATTGAACTGACGACAAAAGAAACAGATTTACGACGACGCCACGGGTTTGATGGCCTAAATTCGGTCATTCGAGCCCCATCTATAAACCCCTTAAATAAACCTCACAACTCTCTTCCAACAAATTGGAGAATGGTGCTCCTACCCGGTATCCTCACTCTCCCTAGAAAAATGTCAAGTACTCCACATATGCCGAAAGAGAACTTGTAAAGCAAAAATAACAACAGGCTCCATCAATATATTAGGACTTACACTAAACCAAAGATACAACTGGAACTCACACATCTACAACCTTAAAACATAATACATAAACACAATAGAAAACATACGCCAACTCCTAACTGGCAAACTGGCAACCAAACTAATTCTCACCCACGACACCCCAATAGGAAAACTCATAAGACCTACAAAACGAAATTACAGATATCCTAGCACAATAGACAGGATCATCGACACCAGCAAAACCCTATCTCTCCCATACTCCCCAATCAAAACTACGCATCCAAGAAATACAATCCAGAAACAATCCTAAAAGCCACAAACACAACCCTATCCCAATTCAACAAAACTACTACTCCCCCAATAGTATATAACCAGCTCTTCCACTCACTTCAAAATTCCCTCCATAACCACCAATTCATCTAAAGACGGCTCAACAGCAAACGACACAATCAGCTACTGTTTCACCAACGACACAAACACTATAAAATCCGGACTCCTACCCCAGTACTCTTCCGTCCTCTCAAGAGAAATTATAGCTATTCTCGAAGCCGTTAAATACTGCACCAAAAACCCAGGCAAATACGCTATATGTTCAGACTCCCTATCCTCCCTATCCTCCATAAAGAACTCCAACAACCACTCCTACTACCCCTCAACAATAAGGAATCTCCACAACACATTAAATTACACTACACCAACAAACAAAAATAACTGCAGAACCAAACTTCCCACTGGTACAAACAGATCTCACAAAACACCCCTGCAAACTTTAAACTTAAAAACACAAATCTCAACAGACAACAACAAATTATAATTAACAGGCTACGCCTAGGACACACCCCTCACAAACGCCCACTACATCGACACATCTCTCCAAAGTACCTGCCCCCCTGCAATAATGCTACAATAAACATCGAACTCATTCTAGTAAACTGCACTACCCTTTCCCAACCCAGAACCATAACCTTCTAACCTTCTCCCACGAGAACCCAATCCAACTCCTAGCCAACCCCACAACAGAAAACTCAACCAAAATCTTCTCCTTCCTCCACAGAGCCAAACTTATACATAAATTATAGACACTTAAACTTAAAAAAACCAAAACAAAAATAAATAAACATGTAAATACACCCAGGCGAGCGGTTGGCCTCAGCAGCTAATGCTCCTAATTTTAAGTTAGTTTCATACCAAATGTTAGCTTTAGATAAATAAATAAATAAACAAGAAAGAAAGCTATCTTCGGTAAAGCGAAATTTGTATACCCTTGCAGTCTGCAATTGGAGTATTGAAAATCTCCGACCCAATAAAGTACAATATATATATTCTTGATCAGCATCATCAGCCGAGTCGATTTAGCCATGTCCGTCTGTCTGTCCTTGTGAAACAACAGATCTCAGAGACTATAGAGCTAGAGTTTGGTGACAACATTGGAATCTGTTGCACGCAGATCACGCAGCACGAAAATCGTAAAAAACTTTAATTTTTGGCTTAAAGTAAATAGATAAAGCTCCTCGTAGGAGAGTTTAGGGAGCATCATTTGGTATGATATGTATTTAAGGTTGCATCAGCCTTCTTTGCTTTGCCTGCCTTGCGCCATTCTTACTGTGATCGACTTTGAGATGTAACGTAATACAAGCCCCTGCGTGGGTCAGAGAATATATTCAAAGATAAGTGAGAGATAGCTGTGTCTTTCCTATCGCACTCAAGAATGTATCCTATGTTAGGGATAAGCGATAAGACTAGTTTTAAGAATCTCACGGCGCTACTTAAACGTAGACTTTTTTATATAGACCAGTTTGAAATATAAACTCAGCAAATGAAGACGTCGTATTTATTGGGCGTTCTTTTCATTAAGCTAAAAGTGTTGATAACCTGGTCTTTACCAGTAAGAACCAATGGATTATAAATAATAAATGAAATCATATTTATCTCAAATAATATATTTTCATTGGATTTGATTTTTTTTACAACAATTCTATATTTGGTGTTTTCTTCTCCATTATTGAAACTGAAACATGCCTAATTTATTTTTATTTAAAAATTTTATTTTCGATTTTAAATCAATTAAATCGATCTTTTTCAGAATTAAATCGAAAGTTTACAGCTTCACATCGAAACACTTAAACAGGAAAATAATTCATTTTGGACCTCACAAAAGGGGACTTTGCCAAAGCTGTCTAGGCTAGCAAAGCGCTATTCTATCATACCGGGTAGCTCATGTCATCAGCCCAGCTAACCGTTTTCGAAGCGCTCCGAAGTAGGATCGAAAAGGGACTCCCGAAATAGCACCTTGAAGTAGCGTTGTCGGAGCGCTCCGAAGTAGGAGCGATAGTGGACTCCGAAATAGCACCTTAAAGGAGCGTTCCAAAGTTGGAGTGAAAAGGGACTCCAAAAAAGATTCACGTAGGAGTGTTTTGGTCCTAAACTTTAGGGAGAATAATTTGGAATAGTATGTATTTAAGGTTTCATCACCCTTCTCTGATTTGCTTGCCTGCCAGTCGGAACAATTGTGTTTTAAAAATGTAAGTTGCTTTATAAGACATTTATAATATTTACATTTGTTTAGCAGTTACCTATTAACTTACATAGCAGTGTCGATTAAAGTCAAATAATTGTAATTATCACGAAAAACCGACGAGCACTTATGTATATGGACTCAAGTTACGGAAATCGCCCAGGTATGGACTTGATTTTGTACCGTTTCTAATGGTTCATTTCCTGGGTGTACGGACTCCTTTGGAGTAGTCCTTTTTAAAAAATCCATAAGCTAATAGAGGAGTCCGCACGGAATCCTTGCTGTTTTTCTACAGAAGCATTTTGGGACTCCAAAACACCCCATCTAGGACTCCCAAAGTAGCACTGTTTTCATATAAATTGAAAAGGGCAAACATGCTCCTCTAGGACACTTTTCGGACCCTCCTAAGGAGGGTTTAGGCTTCGCCCAGGGAGTCCCAAAAGAGCCCCCTGAGGAATTCCGGGGTTGGCTGGGAAATACCTATGGCAATCGATCCACAATATCTGCCATAGAAGTGATGGCGAAATTAATGTTAACTAAACTATAAATTTTTTCTCGAGATAAAGCAGTTTTTTACGGGTTAAGAAATACGGTTTTGATTTCATTAAGACCGGACAACTATTTCATATAGCTGCCATAAAAGCAATTGGTCGACTTATATGAAAATGTATTATTCTTCATGTCAAATGAAAAATTTGTAGGTAAATGTTAAACAAATTTACAAACTTCGATATTTTTTCAATTTTACCAAAATGGATAGATTTTCAATGATCCAATTGCAGACTGCAAGAGTATACAAACTTCGGCTTACCGAAGTTAGCTTTCTTTTTTATTTTTTACTGTCTAGTCACTTTGGACATTAATTCTTATTACATTAATTATTCTTACAATAAGGTCTTATTACTAAAGTCTTTTAATATTTACTTATTATTTACACTATATTATTTTTGATTTTAGGTGTGTGTATTAAGATAAATTGTGATGTGCCATTACTGTTTTTATAAAATGTGGCAAAGAGTTCCAAGATCTTGTAGCATGTACAAAAAATTTTTCTCCGAGCTCGTCTTATGCTCATTATATTTTTTGTTCTTTGTGAGGACGTGAAACGAATCATGTTGTAAAGGTAGTAAGGTTGCCTGGAATTAGTAATTTTTGAAGGAAAACTAATATTTTTTAGTCAATCCATTTATCAACATTTATGTTAGAGATTTTTTTTGCGCTTTCAGTACATAGTCAGTCCTATCCAATTAAAATATAAATCTAGCTATATTATTAAATGTCACTTTCTTTTTGTCGAATTCCTGCAAAAAACTTCACAGTATAAAAGAGATGGATAAAAGAGATGATGGATTTCATAGTTGTGCTGAACGCGCATGATTACTTATCATGATGCAAACATTTTTCCCATCTTTATCAGAAAAAAGAAGCGTTAAAATAGTATATGATACTGATGGATTGCTGCTGGCGTATATCGATGGTTGAAATATCAATAAAAAAAATCTAAAGAAGAATAACATACGCAAAGGAATTTTTTCAGAGAACAGTTAGCTGTTCTGTCAGAATTTGTTGATTATGATGTAGCTAGGAATGCAGCGTGCCGTGTTGCAGTTGAGGTAGTGGACAAAATGGAATTGACAAGCCGCCTTTTCAAGGAAAGAAGGCTTCACATTAAATAAAATTTTTCTTTTACGTAATGCCCAAAGACTGGTTCAAATCCGATAGGTTCCAAGCCGATTATTTTTAGGACGGCGTGTGTATCATGAGCGTTGCTCACTGATCACTTATCAGTAATCATGTTTTTCTGGTGTACGCGACCAATATTATTTTCATACATTTTGGATACACATTTGGATTGTTGGATAGCTTTTATGACATCATGCCTTGTCTCTCTTTAAAATAGCCCTTTTTAACATTATTATTAAACCATGATATTAAGGAGTTCTCTGCAGTCTTTAAAGCAAGGGTTGGCAGCGTCGTATACACTGTGCATAGGAAAAATTGTTAGGCAGCGCTGTCGGCACATATATAGTATAAGCGCTTAGTGTTTGTTCGAGATTCTGTTAGGCTGTCGTAGCAAGCGTCAAAGCTATGTAAAAACGGTTTCGTATCAAATGTTAAGAATGTTCGGGTGCCGCTTCGGCAGAGATATGACCGAATAGCCTATGCACAATTGCTCGGATATCGCAGCAACAGAGAAGCAAATCGTTCGGGTCCATTGCTTTATTGTCCAAAATATTGTACGTTGCCAAAAATGTATGCACAATCGCTCGGCTTTTTCGCAGCAGCAGAGAAGCAAATCGTTCAGGAGTGTTAGTATCATTCGAATCTGTTAAAAAAAGGTGAGTGTCTGGGTGCCGACCCCTGCTTTAAAGTCAGTGTTAGAATTAAATAGATTCAGTTCATCTACTGTTGTTAAGGGGGTAGATGCAGTCAGAAGCGTCAAAAAAGGTATATTTTCAAAAAATTATTTTTTATAGTAATTACATTTATTTTACAAAATGAGTTTTCATGCTATGCTTTAATTTTTACAAAGAAAAAAAATAATAAAAAATTATTTGTTAAAATATCGCTATTTTAGTTGGACCCTCTCTCGCGAGTAGTGCCCCACAGTGACCATTACAGCAGCCTTCTGAATCATCTAAAATCAAAAAACCAAAATTAAACCTATAGTTTAATAATCAATCCAATTGTTAATCGAAGGTTTGTTTTTTGTTTTAAATTCACAAAATGGCGGCTTTTTGAAACTTTAGACTCAGATTTTCGATCAAAATCAGAAGTTAATTGTTAAAAAATAGTAATTTTTAACAGAAACTAATATCCTTCGATTAAGGACTAGTTTTTAATGCCAAACAGAAAATATCCAAATTTTATCAATATCCACCGAGTGGTTTTTGAGTTATGGTGGTCACCGAATGAAAAAACAGTTATTAAAAAAACGCTTTTAAAGTTTTTCAAATGTGTGTCTAAAGGTTCCACGTTACTTCAGAAATAACTGAATATTTCGAGAACTATTTATCGGATTGACTAAATATTTTCAAATAGTATTTTTGAAACATCACACTTTAAGAATATAAAAAATAAATAAATAAAAAAAAAATTTCCAAAAATTCTAAGTGCACCTACCCCCCCTTGTCCCAATGACAGAGGTTAAAAACATCATTAAGTCTAGAATAGTCAATATTTCTATAGTATCTATTTGTGTAAGTTTGCTCAGTGCGGTCAAGTTCAACGTTGTATGTTAAAAACATTAGGTCATACTTAGAAAAAGATGATAAGGAGATCTGGTCCATGATGAAAATACACATTTCACAATTTCATCATGGGCGGAACATTACAGCTGGAAAATCATCGATGTTTACGTACATCGATGTTTCGATGTTTTTAAGAATAGGCAGAATGCTTGGGACCATTGTCTTGCATACAGGTGAAAGAGTTTGGCATATTCAACTTCAGGGCACTTTAAGTTATCCTTAAGTTAAAATGTTAAGATAATACACTTTGGCCATGATTCCCTCGATGAAGACAAGCTCTCCAACACCCGCAGATGACATGCAGTCCCACACCATGACTTCTCCGCCGCCGTGTTTTACTGTAGGGGTCAAGTTCTTTTTTTTCCCCAATTTTGGGCTTTCTCCACCCTTGCTGGCGCCCATCGGATCGAAAAATATTTAATTAGCTTTAATCAGAAAAGAGCACCAGATACCAAAATCTTATTGGCTTAGCCAAGTGGTTTTTATCACGATACTCTTTTTTTTATTGATCTGAAAGATCAAGGGCTTTCCTTGAGCAGTACAATTGTACTTGGCTTCGTGCCGGGTCCTCCTTACTGTTATTGTAATTAACTTCCTTCCCAAAATCAGTAATTCATTGATCTGGGCTATTTCACCATATGATTTGCTTTTATTGTGTAGCTAGATTTCTCGCGCCTTTGGTATATTTTGAAATTCAGAGAAATTCAAGCAAAACATGGGACAAATTAAACTTTTTTGTAATATTTTAGACTTCTTGTGCTAAAGGAGAAATACCGTTATGAATTTCAAAAAATAGTGTGACTAAATTGGGCTTAAGATAAGAATAATTAAAATAAGTAAGGAAACTGTGCTAAGACTGTATTTCATGAAAGATGTAAAAATAATATATAAAAAGAAGTGCATGAATAAACAAATGTTTAACTTAACTATATAAAAAAAATTGAATCATTCAAATGCTGCATAAGCCTGCGAATAACGTTTGAAGTTGATATTTGCAACTGTGTCATCTCCTTAGTTCAGCATTATACATATTTAAATAAGAGTGCGATCCTCATAGTGTTTGTTTGTTTGCAGTTTGCAGTGCCAAATTGAAATTTGTTTAAATTGTTGTACGAAATAAGTTTTGCGCTGTTCATTGTTTTTTTTTATGTGTTGCACGAAATAAGCTTTGAGTACGTACATATGTACATACATATGTACATACATGTGATGATACAAATGTTATTTCCAATTTAAATTTCAAAACAATTCATTTCGGTACTTGCGGATTTAAATTCTCCAGATAAATGCTAGAGAGAAAGTTCCCGTTGGGGTTTGTTTCGAAGTTAAGCCTAGTACTAAGATCAACGAAAACCGCTTACG
Organism: Drosophila auraria; assembly: GCA_008042615.1. Classification (NCBI taxonomy): domain Eukaryota; kingdom Metazoa; phylum Arthropoda; class Insecta; order Diptera; family Drosophilidae; genus Drosophila; species Drosophila auraria. The sequence continues at coordinate 9,285 of VNJW01012899.1, forward strand.
AAACCAGTGTGACCGAAGAAAACAAAGAAAATGGTCAGAATCGGTAAATATCGGTCACACTGACTTGTATTTCCAGCTGTGTTTTGTAAACAAACTTTATAAATAAACTTTAAAAAGAGAAATTAATGTAACGCATTTGATTGGGCGCATTAGTAATGTAATGTTCCGTAATAGAGTTGAAGGCATATAATAGTGGCGCCAACGCCATCGCCGCCAATGAAAAAAAAAACAATACAATTGTCAATAAAAACACAAAAAAAATGTCATTTATGTTCTAAATTGCATATAATGGGGCTTGCCCGTACGACTTTTTTCAATTCCACATTATTCTCACGGCTGTCGAAGCGCTACAAGCGAGCAGCGATTGCCTCCATCCCTTCCCCACCATGCTGCTTACGAAATATATGCAATTGATATAATTCGCTTACGGAATCACAGCTGTTTAATAGTGCCTTTTGCCAACCGTTTTACTCGGTTCGCTCACGGAATTCCGTTCATCATAGTACCCGACCAAACGAAATACCACAAAATTCTTCTTCTTGCTCTTTTCGTTCTTTTTGTATACCCTTGCAGAGGGTATTATAATTTTGCCATGATATTTGCAACGCAGTGAAGGAGGCATCTCCGACCCCATAAAGTATGTATATATATTCTTGATCAGCATCACCAGTCGAGTCGATCTAGCCGTGTCCGTCTGTCTGTCTGTCTGATGGCGAAATTAATGTAAAAAAATGTAACTTCTCTGTTTTTCAACGAATTTCTATAAACTTCGAGATATAGTCGTTTTTTATAGTTCTAGAATTACGGTTCTAACTTCATTAAGATCGGACAACTATATCATTTAGCTGCCACAGAAGGGATCGGTCAATTTATATAAAAATATAAAATTCTACATGTAAAATTTACAAAATTTACATAATTTGACATTTTTTTTTAACATTACCAAAATGGATCGATTTTCAATTATCCAATTGCAGACTGCAAGGGTATACAAACCTCGGTTTACCGAAGTTAACTTTCTTTCTCGTTTTTATATGAAGTTTTCCGTTTATGGATTTTTTTTCGTTCATCTTAGTACTAGGCTTTAATAGGAATATGTAATAATAATAATACGTTTTTTTCTTTTTTTTTCAATTTTATCGGTAAAAATAAGGTCTGTATGATTTATTATCAAGACTAATGATATAAAGGATTGACCGAGGGAGCCACGGGATTTTCAACAATCTAACAAATAAATTCTTAATATTTTTTGGTTCATCGTTTTGGTTTATGTACTTGGTTATAATTAATGTATGTACGTATACTTTTCACAAGGACTGTGTTATCAACTTCTTATCCAAAATTTGTACACATGTATGACCAAATGTACTGATATTGAACATAGAGAAGTCGGTACTTACACAACCATGCCATAAGCTCCTTCTCCAATGTATGCTAGCTTTGTATATCTGGGACCCACTTCGAAAATTTGTCCTCTTATGACTTCAGCGTTCGGATGAGGGGCATCAATAGAAATGGCACCTTCAACTCCTGATCCAGTTGCATTTGATGTCGCCATTTCGTTATTAATTTTTGTAATAGATGACAACTTAGAAATCTTCACAAAATAATTTAATTGACAGGTGGTTAAGTAAAAAAATGTATTAAACTTCTCGGAAAAGTCTATTTATGCATGTATTTCTGGTTACATATGTATGTACATAATTTTTAGGGCAACACCCTGAATTGAGTACATTTTACAGCTTAGAAAACATTGACCAAATACTTTATTGCAATATTTCACATTTTGTATACAAAAAATAAGGAACAGACCTTTACAAGGAAGAATGAAAAAAATTTCACTTAAATTGTTATTTATTTTAAGTACATCCACGTAAATATATTTGATCAACTATCGACTATATATTATTATATGATTAGACACAGAGCGAATGTCAAGTTAACATCGTGCGCGTATTTAAGTTAACAGTTTTCACTAGGATCGCGTTGTGGGATTATATTAAGGCACAGTTTCCACTACAGATGCTTTTATCAATTCCGCTTTTTGGCCAAGAACCGACTTTTACAGGTAGGCTCCGGGTCTCAGTTTCGTTTTCGTTTTAAAGTACGTACTCGCCAAAAAAAAAAAAAAATTAAAATTAGCAACCAAATGAGTGCGAGCGTGAGGTAAATACACATTTTCGGCGCCTCTTAGCAAGGTCGGTACGCAGATGAGCTAAGAGAATTACTAAAATATACTAGAATGAACATAGCGTTAGGTCTTTGAAATCTGATGAACTGTAGCAAGGGTGGCGCTAGAGGAAGGAAATATTTGATAATACCCTTGCGAAATGGAGACAGACGATAGACAGGCAATAGGAAACAAAGCCGTATTGCGGGCTTTTGCAGAGGGGAAAAATTAATTTATTTACAACACAATTAAAACAGATGGAATTATTATAATAGAGTTACCTGGTACCCAAAGTATTGTGCGTGAAATTAAATAGCACATGAACATTGAATATTGTTGCTAGAAACATGTTGAGCAACACTCAAAAAAGACAAATTCTGTAGCCGTACGCAGCTGCATTACGAATTAATACTGCGCTCGAAAGCACGCAACACTTTTTTTCGCTACTGCCTTTGTGGATCAGAAGAAGAAGAAGCATTCACAGAAACTTTATTGCTTAATAACGTCCATGTTTATCATCCGACTTTTCAGAAAACATCCACAAATGCCTACTTATTTTTTTATCTATTTACTTTAATCCAAAAATTACGAATATAGCTTATATAAAGTTTATTTTCCGATTTACGGGGGCTGAAGTGGGCGTGGCCAAATTCGAAAATAAACTTGATCTGCGTGCAACAGATTCCAATGTTGTCACCATATTTGGTAACTCTAGCTCTTATAGTCTCTGAGATCTGTTGTTTTACACGGACAGACGGAGAGACGGACATGGCTAAATCGACACGGCTGGTGACGCTGATCAAGAATATATATACTTTATAGGGTCGGAGATTTCTCCTTCTGCCTGTTACATACATTCTCGGTTGGCACTTTTTTATAATACCCTTGTACTCTATGGGTACCGGGTATAAATAGTAGCATCAGCTGAAGGGCCAGGAGCAGCTCGGCGGCATATCCAATATGCACGGCTTATAGGCATATTGAGGATCGAATTAAGAATATTTAGTGAAAGTTTCATTAAAATCGTATCGACAGATTTTGAGAAAATCGCTTTACATTGGGGCGTTGAAAATAGCTGTTAGGGAGGGCGCGAGCTCCGGAGCTGGAACCAGACGAAGTCAGTGGTTCAACCCCCACTGGAACCACTCTGGTTTCGCATTCAAATAATTGGCGGGAACTATAAAAACCTATTAATACATGAATGAATTTAAATAATTAAAGTTAAAGAAATGGCATTGTATGTCATTGGCAACACGCGTTGGGGAACCGATAGCTACTTGTACCTATTTGTATGATATTTGCAGCTCGGTTGGCCACGCGGTGGCTGCCCAAATAAAATTTTCGACGCTAACTTTTAAAAACTTCTTGCAAGTCCCACAGAGGATGAGCCAACATGCACGGTATCTTAAACAATGGGGAAAAATATTTATTAATTTCGGCCCCGTCGACCCCCGAGAGCATTGGCGCCGAAAACCTGAACATTTATATACATCTACAGAGAAAATTAACAAATTAAAAATTTTATTTGCAAAACTAAATAAACACTTAACTTTCCTCAAAAATTGCGCGTATAGCTACGTACTCACTAGCGCTAAAATTTAGCAACCAAATGAGTGCGAGCGAGAGGTGAATACACTTTTT
>VNJW01012909.1:0-12526 GCA_008042615.1 Drosophila auraria
CTTGCAAGCTGACACCTTCAGATAGCTGAGCCCTGTGGACAGAAGGACGTTGGTGCGCAGCAGTGGCGTCAGCGACGGTGCACAGGGATCCTCCCACTTTTCTAAATTCGCTTCATGTTTTTAACGGAAGCGGAGGCGGAGTCTGGTCGGTGGCGGGGCGTATACCCAGATTTATCTTTCTCCTCCGGGGGCACGACCGCCTCCACTTACTCCTCCTTTGGCAGGGCCAGGTGATGTGAATTCTGGATCATAAGAGACTTGTTTAAGAAGAGACGGGTTGATGCGTCTGCATCCGAGTTGTGGCTTTAGTCTATGAGATTCCAGTGGACTGAAGTGGTTCCTGCTAGTTCCTCCAGTCAAGCGGCTGCCTGGCAGAATTATTGCAAATAGAAAATAATGTCTAGCTCATAAAATTATAATCTTAGTAAACATTGGTTTGAATTTTGAATTGAATTTAGTTTTCCGCCAAATCAAAACGTAAACAAAAAACAGCTGTTGCCGTTCACGATAGTGCTAAAAAGCACTTTTTCCTAGTAGAAACACCTTTTCTGCTTTTCGTGATTTTCGTGCGATAGTTGGAAAAAGCAACGTAGTGGAAAAATACCCTAAATGTTGAAAGGGCCAAAATCGGACCACTATATTCTTTAGCTGCCATTGGAATGATCTGGAAACGAATAGAAAAAATTATGACTTCTCTGTTTATAAACGTTTTCTATAAATATCGAGAGCTGTTTTTGTTTTTTTGTTTTTGTTTGTTTTTGCTGTTTTTGACTATTCTAAAAAATAAGGTTTTAATATCATTAAGATCGGACAGCAGCCATAGTTAGTATTATTAACTTCAATAGAAATAAGACTATTCTAAAAGTTTCGACCCTATAGCTCAAAATTCAGAGACTAGTTTGCGAAGGAAGGACAAACTCACATGGCTAGATAGACTTTGTTTAATGTTTTATTACACCTATCCCTCGCTTTGCGTCGGGGATACGTTCCAAAAATATAAGACGCAAAGTGAAAGGACGCAAAGTGAATTAGGATTTTCTATACCAAACCATGTAAAGTTCGAAGATTGGTTCCAGGGTTACAAAAATACTACTTTTTAAAAAGAAAATTGAGCAAAGTGATCATTAAAATAAAACCAAAATAACATTTCATTTTATTACATATTATATATATAAAAACAAAAAGAAACTAATTTATTTAAAACAAAATAAATTCTTCAATTACATACTCAATTATGAAAAATAAAATTATAATTAATCACTTTCTGACGAGTCTTTAATGTCTGTTGACGTAGGCCGGCTTTCTTTAAAAAAATATTAACGTCTTCATCCCAAAACAACGCAACATCGAAAATCTAACGACGCACAATGAAAATTAGTTCTAATTAAGAAGCAACGCAACTTCGAAAAAACGCAAAACGAAACGACGCAAAGCGAGGGATAGGTGTATTTTATTGTGGACTATCGATATATCGAAAGGCCCTTGACCGGCCACTTACCAACACTGTTGGTAAGTGCTGCCATTTAAAAATAGCCTAAATTAAGCCGGAAAATAGCTAAGCTGAAAACGCTTATCGATAGTCGATTGCCCTACGGTATTATTTTAATAAACAGGTTGCGGTCACACTGTCGTGTTGTTTTTCGAATTGAGCGGTAGAGGTGGAGAAACATCGATGTTGGCTGACATCGATGTTTTCGATGTTTTGGGCGGAAAACATCGATGTTTCATCGATGTTTCTCCACCTCTACCTATTAATATCATTGTGAAAATTTCGTTCGTCCATTTTTAAATAAAATGCGCTTTAAGAGCATCATGAGTTCAAATAAAGCGGGAATCTGTTAAGTGTGGCAGTGTGGCTAACAGCTAGAAATCCGATGATTCCCTGCCAAACATCGATGTTAGCGATGTTTTGAAAACATCGATGACATCGATGTTTGGCAGGGAATCATCGGATTTAGCATCGATGTTTCTCCACCTCTAGTCTCTCCTCTCCTTTTAGCAGACTGTTATTCTTAACAGCTTCAATTCGACCCCATTTACATGTTAACCCGAAATTCTACGTCCAAATAAATGTTAACTCGAAATTCTACGTCCAAATACATGTTAACGCGAAATTCTACGTCCAAATACATGTTAACGCGAAATTCTACGTCCAAATACATGTTAACTCGAAATTTGACTCTGTTAACCCGAATTTTGACAAAGCGCCGCTAAATTCTGAAATGTAGATGGCCTTTAGAAAATCGAAGCGACCGCAAGGTGGGGTAATTTATTTGCTTTTATAATTTTATATTATTGATATTTTTATAATTGATTTTAAAATAAATGGTAAATATTAACAATTTTTGAATCCGCCGCGCTTGAATTTTATGTTATACTTCTTATGTTATGTTATGTTATGTTATTCTCTCCCACGCGAAAGACGAAAGAGACGTAACGAGTTGGCAGCTTTTTAAACAGAGGTGGTATTTTTTTTATCGTTTTTCGCTTTGCAACATTCCCACGTCATAATAAGATATATCTTAATTATTTGAAATTAATAGTTTTTTTACATTTAGGGGGAAGACTAGTATTTTTAGGAGGAAATAGCGACTTTCTGAGATTTTTTATGGGGAAAACAAAATATTCATCTGGCAACACTGGGTATTATTTTAATAAACAGGTTGCGGTCACACTGTCGTGTTGTTTTTCGAATTGAGCGGTCGTGTCGCGCATCGATCGCGGATTCAAAATAGTTTGATTTTCGATTTCGGTTAGATTTGAGGATACAACTATAGCGAATTCAAACATCGAGCCCGTTTTGCAAAATATATCTATATATTATCAATTATTGCACCTAAAGTGTGCAGACCAACGCGAAATATCTGCGGAAAGTGCCTTTTCTACCAAGAGTCTTGGTAACACAAATACCAACGCAAGAGACTGAGGCTTGACTTGGTAGTGTGCGTGTAACCACTTTTTACCTGGTCTTACCTGTTTGCGACGCGAACGAGAGCGAGAGAGACGGCGAACGAAAGAAGGAGAGTGCCAAAGCGGACGAGTGAAAGATAAAAGTGAACGAAAACGAAGTAGCGGGGCGGCGGCAGCAGCTGCAGCCAACTCGGAAGTACCGTCGCTACAGCCAGGGCGCGCACTGTACGCACTGCAGCATTATTTGATTTTATTTTGGGGTTTAATTGATGTGTTATTGATAATTCGGAGTTGCCATGAAAATGCAGTGCAAACAAACGGCGCGCTAGTCCCACGCACGCACACACACTCAGCGGACGAGTCACAAAGTGGAAGCAGAGGCACAGCACACGGCGTAAAAGCTAAAGGTGTGTGCAGAGAGGTGATCGCGGCAGTGCTAGTTTGAGTGCAAGTGTGAGTGAGCGGAAAATACTGGGTGATTCACTAAGAAGTGCTCCAAAGTGATCCAAAGTGCTCCGGCGGAGAGATGGCGCTTCGCCGCTAGTCGCAGTTTTCACATCAGTCCAGCGATCGTCCGGAAGCGGCTGCAGCACCATGTCGGCGAAATCGAAACCAAACCCGACTCCCAATCCACATAAAAATCCCGCCCAGCAACAGACACACCAGCAGCACAAGCGAAAATGCCGACAGCGACACTTACCCGCGAGCCTGCTTCTGGCCAGCATCGTGGTGCTCGGCTTCCTGTCTCCCGTCCTCGCACTCCAATCCGCGCCGGACAAGGCCTTCTCCGGCGACAACCGCAAGCCAGCCTTTAAAAACTGCGCCGGGTACGCGCCAAAGGTGAAGGAGGAGCAGCCGGAGAACACATACGTCTTCAAAGTCCATGCAGTCGACCCCGATCCCGACCAGGTCATCCGCTACAGTATCGTGCAGTCGCCGTTCGAGCGACCCAAGTTCTTCATAAACCCCGATTCCGGCACGATTACCACCACGCACACCTTCGACCGGGACGAGCCCATTCACGAGAAGTTTGTCTTCGTCACCGTCCAGGCCACGGATAACGGCCTGCCGCCGCTGGACGACGTCTGCACCTTCAACGTCACCATAGAGGATATCAACGACAACGCTCCGGCGTTCAACAAGGCGCGCTACGACGAGTCCATGTCGGAAAATGCCCAGGTGAGCCAAGCCCACATCTGTGTGGGAGTTGGCCGACTCTGCCCGTTCCTGCGGGCCAAATTCGCGGACCCGGATTACTGCGGTTTGGCCAAGGCAGTGAACTGGTGCAGGAGTGGCGTCATTCCGCTCGATTTCGGCCACTTACCAGTGATGTCATGTACCTAAATTAATTGGTCTTATGTACTCAGGAAAATAGCTCAACCTTGTTAGCGGAAGATATCCTTTCTAGAATATTATGTGTGACGCTTTACTGCGATCGCATCGAAATCCCAAAAGTGGTTAATCCCTTTAGCAATGGAAAGATGTTTTGAACCCAAATCACTTTAAAATAATTCACAAATTAAAAAAAAAAGGGTTTTTGGTTTCTCCTTAAACTTCTATATATTTAAATACCTGCGATTGATGAGTTTAGGAAATTTTTTCCTGAGTGTGGGCATTTTATGGGTCATTGCCACTATCAACCTCCACCCTCCGCCCACCTGCCCGTGCCAATAAAGCTGAGGCCCCCCAACTGTTACAGGTCCTGTAGTCCCGGCAGCTATAATTACCAACGGGCGAACCTCTTCTTGGGCGGAACTAGTTTTTCGCTTGGCGTAGGAGGGCGAGCGAGCTCTCTAAGACGGGTTTTTGGGTTCATTGCTCGCCCGGCTCTCTGCACTGAAAACCTTGAAACCCTTTCCTACGCGCAGGTCGCCTCTTCGTTTACGCCATTACCATGTTTGGGACTGGAAATTCTTGTCGTCAAGCCGAATAACAAAGTGCAACCAAACAGCTTAGCAGAGAAGGGGAGGAAAACTAAATATAGCTAAATTCCTTTAAAGGCATAAAGTTGATGAAGAAAGACGTCCCAACTAATGAAAATGTAGGGAATTCTAGTGAATTCAACTCTCTAACTAAATAAAATTTTTTTTAAATTTAAATGTAAATGTATAAAACTTTAATTTAAATTTATAAAGTTTAATTTTTTTTTTTTTTTTGGCATTCTTACCTTACTAAGTCTTAAGCTAAATCTGTAGTATTTTTTATTATACATAATAAAGTATATAAAGTATATTCAAATCTGAAAAGAACAATTATTATTATTATTATGCAAAAGTAGGACAATAGTAATTTAATTCTAGTAAAATCTAAATCTTAATATTAATATATTTAATGCTTGAAATAATTTTTACTTTTCCAACAAATTTAAATCCTATTTAATATCGGGAAGTCCCGATTATAAGGCGAGTAGGGTAATAAATTCCCGTTTCCTGTTAGGCCGTTCTTTTTTTAATCCAAACAAATTCTCTTATTTTTAGCAAAGCTTTGTCAGTAGCCAGTTTTGTGTAAAAAGGTTTCAGTTCAGTCTAGGCTTTTGCATTGGTAGCATTGAACGGGAGGAGGTGGAACATTCTTGAGCCCGGAAAATGTGCGGGTTTCTGATTTGGGCAAACCTGCAGGAAAGTCGGGCTGGCGGAGGGAATTTGGGACCGCCCCTATTTGCTTCATTACCTTACCCTTTACCTTCTACTTGCAGCCCGATGCGGTGGTGATGTCGATCAGCGCCAGCGACTTCGACGACGGAAACAACAGCATAGTAGAGTACGAGATCCTGCGGGACCGCGACTTCCAGTACTTCAAGATCGACAAGGAGTCGGGAATCATCTATCTGAAGCGGCCAATTGACAAGCGTCCCGGCCAGTCGTACACGATAATCGTGCGGGCCTACAATATCGTGCCCGATCCACCGCAGGATGCGCAGATCGAAGTACGAATCCGAGTGGTGGAGTCCTCGATCAAGCCGCCGTCTTTCGTGGATCCCATCGACACGCCCATCTACCTGAAGGAGAATCTGATCAACTTCTCTCAGCCGATCGCCACGTTGCGGGCAGTTTCCAACATGCCGGACAAGCCGGAGGTCATATTTGAGCTGAACACCGGCCGGACGGAGCAGACCAACAGCAAGAACACGTTCGTGTTCAACCAGATCGGCAACGAGGTGACCATTAGCCTGGGCAAGCAACTGGACTACGAGGCCATCACGGACTACACGCTCACAATGATCGCGCGCAACACCCACGAGCTGGGGACGGAGCATCAGATCAAGATCCGTGTGGAGGACGTCAACGATAATATTCCCTATTTCACGGAGGTGAAGTCGGGCACGATTCTGGAGAACGAACCGTCGGGCACGCCCGTGATGCAAGTGCGTGCCTTCGACATGGACGGCACGGCGGCCAATAACATAGTGTCCTTCGAGCTGGCGGACAACCGAGAGTACTTCACCATTGATCCCAACACGGGCAACATCACCGCACTCACCACCTTCGATCGCGAGGAGCGTGACTTCTACAACGTTAAAGTCATTGCCAGCGACAACTCGCCGTCGAGCCTGTTCACAAACGGCGAGCCGAACCGCGGCCACCAGGTGTTCCGCATCGCCATCGGCGACAAGAACGACCACAAGCCGCATTTCCAGAAGGACAAGTATCTGGCGGACAGGCTGCTGGAGGACGCCAATACCAACACCGAGGTGATCGAGGTGAAGGCCGAGGACGAGGACAACGCCTCCCAGATCCTGTACAGCATCGAGAGCGGCAACGTCGGCGATGCCTTCAAGATCGGCCTGAAGACAGGCAAGATTACAGTCAACCAGAGGCTGGACTACGAAACGATCACGGAGTACGAGCTGAAGGTGCGGGCGTTCGACGGCATCTACGACGACTACACGACGGTGGTGATAAAGATCGAGGATGTGAACGATAATCCGCCGGTCTTCAAGCAGGACTACAGCATCACCATACAGGAGGAGACCACCTACGACAACTGCATCCTCACAGTGGAGGCCTACGATCCGGACATCAAGGACCGCACCGCAGATCAGCATATTGTCTATTCGATTCACCAAAACGAGGCGAATCGCTGGACCATCGACAACAGCGGCTGTCTGCGACTGGTGAAGACGCTGGATCGCGACCCGCCCCACGGCCACAAGAACTGGCAGGTGCTGATCAAGGCCAACGACGAGGACGGAGTGGGCAGCACGGTCAGCACGGTGAAGGAAGTCACCATCACACTGAAGGACATCAACGACAATGCTCCGTTCCTGATCAACGAAATGCCCGTATTCTGGACGGAGAACCGAAATCCCGGCAACGTGGTCAAGCTGGAGGCCAATGACTACGACGATACCCCGGGCGCCAGTGACTTCACCTTCGGCATCGACAGCGAGGCCTCGCCGGACATCAAGACGAAGTTCAGCATTGACGGCGACTACTTGCACGCCAACGTGCAGTTCGATCGGGAGCAGCAGAAGGAGTACTACATCCCCATACGCATCAGCGACTCCGGTGTCCCGCGGCAGAGTGCTGTGAGCATCCTGCACCTGATAATCGGCGATGTCAACGATAATGCCATGTCCGAGGGCTCTTCGCGCATCTTCATCTACAATTACCGGGGAGAGGCTCCTGACACGGACATTGGTCGCGTGTTTGTAGACGATCTGGATGACTGGGATCTGGGCGACAAGGACTTCGAGTGGAAGGACGGTAACTCGCACGAACAGTTCCGCCTGAACCCCAGCACTGGAATGATCACCATGCTGCAGCACACCGGCGAGGGAGAGTACTACCTTCAGTTCACAGTCACCGAGGACTCGCCGCTTCTCATGAGGAGTACTGTGGACGCAGATGTAACGGTGGTGGTCCGGGAGTTGCCAGAGGAGGCGGTGGACAAGAGTGGCAGCATTCGCTTCATCAACGTGACCAAGGAGGAGTTCATTAGCGTGCCGCGTGACGCTGTGTCGGATGCTCTTTCCATCAAGGACCGGCTGCAGCTGTCGCTGGCCAAGCTCTTCAACACCTCGGTGACCAACGTGGACGTGTTCACGGTGCTCCAGAACGAGAACAACACTCTGGACGTGCGCTTCTCCGCCCACGGCTCGCCCTACTACGCTCCGGAGAAGCTCAACGGCATTGTGGCCCAGCACCAGCAGCACTTGGAGAACGAACTGGATCTCCAGATGCTGATGGTGAACATCGACGAGTGCTTGATCGAGCGGTTCAAGTGCGAGTCCTCCTGCACCAATGAGCTGCACAAGAGCTCGGTGCCCTACATGATATATTCCAACATCACATCGTTCGTGGGCGTGAACGCCTTCGTTCAGGCGGAGTGTACGTGTGAGGCTCCTCTGGTCAGTCGCTGCCTGAACGGCGGCACCGCCCGGTATGGAGAGAACGATGTCTGCGACTGCGTCGACGGATTCACCGGCCCACACTGCGAACTCGTCTCCGTGGCCTTCTACGGCTCTGGCTATGCCTTCTATGAGCCCGTCTCCGCCTGCGACAACACCAAGATCAGCTTGGAGATCGCCCCCCAGATCGACCAGGGCCTGATCATGTACCTGGGGCCGCTGAACTACAATCCCCTGCTGCCGCTCACCGACTTCCTGGCTCTGGAGCTGGACGATGGCTATCCGGTGCTGACTGTGGACTACGGCTCGGGTGGCACGCGCATCCGGCACCAGCACATCAAGATGCTGGCGGACCACACCTACCAACTGGACATCATCCTGCAGCGCACCAGCATCGAGATGACTGTGAACAACTGTCGGCTGTCCACCTGCCAGACTCTGGGCGCCCCTGTGGGACCCAACGAGTTCCTGAACGTCAATGCCCCGCTGCAGCTGGGCGGCAGCTCGGTGGATCTGAACCAGCTGGGACGGCAGCTCAACTGGACGCACGTGCCCAGCCAGAAGGGATTCTTTGGCTGCATCCGCAACCTGACGATCAACGAGAAGACCTACAACCTGGGCATGCCCTCCGTGTTCCGCAACATCGACAGCGGGTGTCAGCAGTCTGTGGCGGTCGCCTTCAGCTTCGGCATCGATCGCAACTTCATCATCGCGATCATTGTCTGCCTGGCGCTGCTGCTGATCATCCTGCTGGCCGTGGTGGTGCAGAAGAAGCAGAAGAACGGCTGGCATGAGAAGGACATCGACGACATACGCGAGACGATCATCAACTACGAGGACGAGGGCGGCGGCGAGCGGGACACGGACTACGACTTGAACGTTCTGCGCACGCAGCCCTTCTACGAGGAGAAGCTCTACAAAGATCCCCATGCGCTGCAGTCGAGCATGCGCGATCCCAACGATATACCCGACATCGCCGACTTCCTGGGCGACAAGAAGGAGAACTGCGACCGGGACGTCGGCGCCTTCACCGTGGACGATGTGCGCCACTACGCTTACGAGGGCGACGGCAACTCGGACGGCAGCCTGTCCAGCCTGGCGTCCTGCACCGACGACGGCGATCTCAACTTCGACTACCTGTCCAACTTTGGACCGCGCTTCCGCAAACTGGCCGACATGTACGGCGAGGAGCCCTCGGACACCGACTCCAATGTGGACGACGACCAGGGCTGGCGCATCTAGTAGGCCAGATGATGACGTAGAAATTGAAAAGACTTTTTATATGCTAAGAGTTGTACGGATGTTGATTGTGCCGGACAAGGCGACGGCCTAGCCGGACCCAAAGTCGCTTCAAGAGATATATATATAGGAAAACTATATATTATATATATATATAAATATATTTTTGTCGAGGAGTATTGCAAGGGCTTAGGGAACACGTTTCTGTTTTTGTTTTGTAAATGCAAAAAGTGATCTTGATCTTACGTAAACGAACTATATTTATACCTAAAACTAGTGTAGCTAAGCAACTGCGAACAAATCACAAAATCCAGCAGAATTGTTATTGCTTCGATTCCTCCCACAAATATTCAATTACAAACGAAATCGAAATCGAAATCCGAATGTCCGCAATCGAAATATTCCTAGGAACACAATTCAAAATCAGAATGCATTTGTCAATGCGTGAAAACACATATTCCCAACCGTAGTTAGTAGCTTACTTTATGATTTATGTTTAACGAAGGCATTACACAGTATAATATGAAGAATTATATCGCGCTAGGGCCTAGACAAGACAGAAATTTACATCAAATTAAAATCAAAGGAGAACTCAAATCGATAAGACAAGTCGGTATATCTAAGCTTAATGTTACACCGTCATTTATGTAGCTCGTAAGTCAATCAATACCGTATCATAAGTTCTTAGGGTTGTCTTTTAGTACATGTATAAACAGCATAACCTTATTTAAACTAAATCGAAATCGAATCGCGGGAGACCTGAGCTCTTCCTGTAACTAGAGAGTAACCTGTGTGCAGCTGTATTCATAAAATATATAAATACCTATTGAGACATATCTGTGTAAGAGAGAAAATGTTCAATAAATCAATGCGATATCTATTTTTGTAAGTCTTTTTCCGTATTAATACTTAAGGCTCTAGGACGGACATTTTTTACCTGCCAAGGCGAACCAACAGCAAAAAGCTGACCACATTATTTATATATAGTATATATGAAATAATTGTATAATTTACAACAAACGACAAGCCACACAAACACAATTATTGTGTTCAAATAAAAAACATACAATAATAAAATCGAATTCGTTTTCTGTGTTAATCACTGGAGGGCGAGATAAGCGATTGAGGAAGCGAGCTGGAAAACTGCCATGCTCCCCATTGAAGGTGGTGCTTGGAGCCAGAGATCTTCGACAGACAGTAGACAGTAGGGCCTGTCGAGCCCCGTTCAGTGGATTTTATTAGAAGTAACGAAAAAATATATACTCGCCGCCAGACACACATAAGTGTGGCGGCTGTACATAGGCATATAAGTCATTGACTGGGGCGTCGGCGAGCGCTACTGTAAATTGGAAACGGAGGAAAAGCGCCATTATCTTATCAGCGGAAAGTAGGTTACGCTTGCCTCTGGATTCGTTCGGTTCGAGCAAATCGATTGCGGCACAGGCCAATGAACAAAATTGGAGCGGTTCGATGGGTATGTATCTATCGCAGCAGGTGCAGCTGCAGTTGCAGATGCATTCCCTCCAGCTGTATCTACATCTGCGTTCCGATCGCTGCCGCTGAGAATTGAGTTTAGATTTGCATGGCGGATATGTCAGGGGCAGCCGAGGATCTCAGATGGATGCGTGGCAGCTGCTGTCTGAAGATAAATGGTTTGCCTTTTCTATAAAACATTTATTGTATTTTTTGAACTATTCAAATAACCCCTACAGTCGCTCTTTATTCTCCCTAAAGTATTCAAAAATAGTTCTCCAGAAATTACAATTCAATTGACTCTCCAAACATATCAACATTTTGAAAGCCCGCAAAAGAAACTTGAGGCGGCCTTCAAGTGTCTTTCTCTTCCAAAGCGGGAAGGGATCAACGTGTATAGATGTCAAGGGCCCATCAAATATTCAAATTTGAAATCAATTAAATGCATTCTCAAGTGCATCAACTTCAGGCCTCCAGAAGCGTTTGGACAAAAAAACCCACAAATTTCTTGGTATCGTAGGGAGTACCTTTCGGAAATGCCGACGACGACAGATGTCTTTTCATTTTTCGAGTTTCAGCTTGGATTCCTTGCTTGGCAGAAAAAATGGCAAGAAATTTGTGCCGGACATGCCGACGTGAGGTTTCACCGGCACCATGTGGCTCTGGGTCGGAGATCCAGAGGAAGCGAGCAGAGCACACAAAATAAAATCTGCAAAAAAATAAGAAAAGAAAAAAATGGTTGAGTAATCAAATAACCTCTTCTGGCTACCTGCGCAGCTGCAGCTGCCAGCGCTCTCCTCAGGTGTGTATGGGTCGGTTCTAAGGCTGCCTTCGGCCAGTGGATTATTGTGGCGGCAGCAAAGAATCTACAGATGAAGCAGGGCCCGAAAAACCCAAGCCACGCCGAGAGCCGAGAGCGGCTACCTGTGCTCACACACACATGGCTACTCTCGCGCTCTGCCACAGAACAGGTAAGTACTCAGATAACTCACCTTGACGCCGACGCTAGATACTCGGGCAGCCGCACTCAGATACTCACCCATACCGAGGCTTACGTGGGCTGCTATATATATTTCTGGCCTAGGCAACACTAAGTTGTTAGGTGGAATCTGACATTTCCATTGAAAAGTTCGACATTTTTAAGCATAAACGTACTCAGAACGGTTTGATGTACGACTATCATTTGTGTTGTTTACAGTTACTTAAAAAAATCAATTTCGCAAAAAAATGGAATTAACTCGTGAACATTTTCGTGCGATCATTTTTCACAACTTTCGGCGTGGATTATCACGACAAGAGTGCAGCGATGAACTTAAATCTTTGTATGACTATGAAGCACCATCCTATAGCACTGTGAAAAACTGGTACAACGAATTCAATCGTGGCCGACGCTCCCTCAAAGACGAATTCCGCGAAGGTCGTCCAAAAACAGCCGTTGTGCCAGAAAACATCGATGGCGTACGTGAACTAATAATGCAAGACCGTCATGTGACATACCGTGAGATAGAGGCATCCCTAGGCATTTCTTCCACCAGCATACATTCGATATTGCAT
>VNJW01012914.1:0-10332 GCA_008042615.1 Drosophila auraria
AAGTGGTGTCCCCTTGTCACTTTTGGAAAGAAAGTTGAACTTTAAAAAGAGTTTAAAAACAAATTTCGAAATATTTCAGTAAGTGTCTATATACATGTTGTAGAGTTGTCAATTCTGAATTCAGAACTAGTAAGCACATTGTGCGCTTTTTGCGCCTTTTTGCGTTATTTGATTTATTAGGAAGCAAAATCTTAATCAGCACTGCAGATCTGCTAGAAGTGTGGCGTAAGCAAAGGAGCTTTTGTGAGAACCAAAATGCTATATAAACTTTTATTAGTGACAAATCATCTTTATTTAAAAGATAAAGTCCGAAATTTTTCTGCAAATTTATGGCGAAATTGGAAAAATGCTGTAGGAAGGTGGAAAGGTTCAAAAAGGCATAAAAAATTGTTTCTTATTGAATAACTTCTATATTTATTATGCGATCTGGACCAAATTTGCAGGACACATTTAAAATAGAACATTCATCCTGTGTTCCAAAATTGGGGTCTCTAACTTTATAATTGCTATAAATTTTCGTTTTTTTTTCCGATTTCTGTGGGCGGAGGGGGGCGTTGACACACCCAATTTTCCAAAATACCTTCCTATAGTCATAACCATAATTATGCAAGATACCTGCAGTGAAAAATCTTGTTAGTTTCAAAAATTTTAATTTTGGCCACGGAAACGGGTCAAATTCAACATAGTGTACAGGTCTAAGTGCGAAGGGTGTGCGATATGGTTTGGAGTAACATGGAATGTTCGACGTCAAAGTTATTTCAATTTTTGTTAATGAGCATTTACCGAGTTACTTTACTTTGTCCGCAAAGCAAGAAGAAGCAAGAATCGGATTCGACGCTTTCTACGATTTTCTTTTCAACCGATGGGTCTTCAGTAGATTGAATTTTACAATTTTACAATCGACATACCGACATACCGTGAATGATAAATTTAACCGAAATTGTTTTGCAAATGTCCGAATAAACATCAGTATTGATTTTATAATCCTTTGGTTTTCGGGACAACTGGCTAAGTAGTGTGTTGTGCGATTGTAGTGACTGCAACGCGGTTTACGCTGAAGCTCAGGACATTTTGACAAATAGTGCCCAATCTTTTGCCAATTATAACATTTAACTGAGACTTCGACTTTATCGTTAAAAGGACGTTTTGTAAATGCTTGCACATTTTGTATTTGAGCGTTCGAGTCACGTTTTCTATGCATATGAAAATTATTGTTTTTAATTTCGTTATGTGCGGAATAGGAAAGAATATCTTTTAAAAGGTTGTTACATGATGCATAATTATTAGATATCTTCCTTTTAAGATCGTAGGCGTTGATGCCGTTAATGATGTGAGTAGAGATTGCTGACTCGGATACTTAAGGACTTGGCGGATGATGGGTTAAATTCCGGAAGTATAGCTACGATTTCGCTGATGTTTCCGTAAGACTTGTTGGTATTTTCAAATCCCATTTGGTAGCGGTTATCCAATTAATTACTAGGTGGAATCGAAGTATACGGATTCTCTCGTTACTTTCCGCAAATCCCGTTGAGACATGTTGGGCATACAATTATCAATATGCTAGCTGGCACGGTGCACGTTGTTTTCGTCATTCTCACTACACTCGTCTACACGATTGTTTTCGATTGGTGATGAAATTCCATTCGGATGAAAGGATCTCTCATATATATCGCGCAATGATTTCTCTAATTCGTCAATTTTTTTCTGCATCGACTGATTCTCAACACTCGCGTATTCATCGTCACTGTTTTGAGTACTTATTTAGTCTTTTTAATAAGTCTTCGCGATTTTCCGAGGTCCGCGAGGTAGATAGTAGTAGGGCTCTGCACTTATTTTGTAGTTCTTCATTGTCGCTGTTTTCGTTTTTCTTCGTTAATTTTTGATTTACTTTTTCCGCACTATATCCCACTTCTGAGAATGTCACACACACATATGGAAATGTGGTATGCAACATACACATGTAGCGCGGCTTATGGTGAATAAAACGTATTGACGTTATTAGAAATCACTTCAATTAATTGATTGAACGTTAAGACATACAAAGTTGATTATTTATAATAATAAGGTGTTCACGCGTGAACACGTATATATGTATATATATATATATATATATATATATACAAATCAATGCAGATGCGCTCTGCAGGCGCAGGCGCGCCTATCTCTAAATATATCGGCCACTTGGGCACTTGACAAATATTGTAAATGTTATCTGGAACCCCTGCGAGGGACCTCAGAAGATAACACGAGCAGATGTGCGGTCTGCGTAGGTCATAGAGTAAGATTAGAATCCAATCTCCTATATAAAGGGGAGATCGTTTTAAATAAAATCAGTTTGAAATATCAACTCAACAAATGTAGACGTTTGCTTTATTTGCAGCCTCTCTTACATTTTGAGTCTGATTTTATTTTTAATAAGTCCTAGCTTAGGTAGCTAACATGAAAATCGTATGTCTAGTTTTATCTTCTAGACCCACGCAGAGGTTGTATTACATCTCAAGTGTATTTATTTGTCTAGTGCACAGATCTGTGTTAGGCACAAGTGGCCGTTGTTTAGAGATACGCGCACATGCGCTCAGCAGATCACAGCTGCATCGGTTTGTTACAGATCTATGTATATACGTATGTATGTATGTATGTATATATTTATATATTTATATATAAACGTGTTCAATGTTTGAACATTCTGCCAAGGGCCAGCAAGATTGGGTGTGGGTGTACAATTTTAAATTTGACATATAAAATACAACATTTAGCTATATACAAACATATTGGACAATTATACATTTCATAAAACGATTTAGTGGACTGTAATATTTTCTTTAACTTAATTGTTAACATTTAAATTTCTTGCAAAGGCCTGGCGAAATTGGTTGTACATTTCATAATTAAAATTACAATAATTATTAAGCATATAACTAAAGAGGTATGACCAGATATGTAATGAAAATTTAACCCCTTTAATTTCTATGGCTTTCTTTTTAAATGTGCTAGTTCCTCCCTCTGGCAAATTATTTAATTATTCAGAATGCAAAATATGTAAAATATAAAGAGTATTTCTTTTTATTTATATAAGATTTGATACACATATTGTTAGTCTCGTAAAGGAGAAGATTCAATAAACAACAGCAAAGTATAAAAAAAAAAAAAAAAAAAAAAAAGAGTATTTCTTCTAATTCAACCCAATACAAGTTAGAATCTAGTACTCCTGTCTTTGAAATACCTCCAAAGTGAGGTCCTGCCGGGGGAATTAAAAAAAAATTTCCTAAGCCCTTTTATGCTTGGTTTCGGTGCAATGGAAACATTTTCCTCTGTGGAAAACTTCTTTTTACTTTTCTTCTAACTTTTATTAATTTTGTATTATCCTGAAATGTTTTTTCCAGGTTGAAAGAAGGTGCCATTGTATGTGGCTTTGATTCCCGTAAGGATGTATCGTCCTTAAATGGAATCTTCCTCATATACCAACTACTCGAATTTTTGGTGGTAGACTTTACCATTTTATTTTCATAATTTTTGACCTGTATATAATCCTGAACTTTCTTTTATATTCTTCCAAAACTTTTAAAATTTTTCACGTTTATAGTAGTTGCTTCTATCGAATGAGTGCTCTTAGACTTAGTACAACCAGAAATGATCCACCCAAAATTTGTATTTTGGCCTAAGAGGCCATTAATTCTTGCCATACCTTTCTTAAGGATATGTGTATATAAATCGGTGCCGATGATAACATCAACTCGACCAGGCTTGTTGAAGTCCGGGTCAGCTAATGCAAAATTTTGCCATTTCGATTTGTCAATATCGACTTCCCTAACAGGCAGCGCTTTCATTAATTTAGGAAATATTATTGCCTCGGTTACGAGTGGATTCTTGGAATTGGGGGCTTCGATAACAATTTTTGTTTTATATTTTGACACACATGTATCTGTCGGAGATATCCCACTAATTTCGGTTTTAGATTTAATCTTTGGCAGTTTTAATATCTGTGCTGCCTCCTCTGATATGATAGTGCATTGGGACCCACTATCAATCAGTGCTCCTAAATTCTCAAAATCGCCATTAGCAGATTTTACTTTTATTCTTGCTGTTGGAAGCAATACCTGTGTTGAAGTCAAACAAGTAGATAAATATACTTCTTCTCTCTTTTGAGAGTTTATATGAAGCATTGTATGATGCGCTTTATTACAGTGCGAACATAAATATTCGCAAAAACATCTTTCGCCGTTAAAATGTTTAAGACATCTTGTGCATAGTTGCACCTTTTAAGCGATACCCAGTCGCTCTGTGGTATTCATCCCTCTAAAATTATGGCATTGGGTTACGGAATGTCCCATCATTTTGCAGATTGGGCACCTTTCACTCCAATTTGAAAAAGTATTATTTGTATGGAAATTATAATTGTTAGTGTTTTTGACAGGCTTATCTTCCTGTACAGAGCAAGTCGAACACAGCCGTTGCTCCAAAAAATCCATAAGATCCGATCATTTCTGGATGTCTTTTGTTTTTTTAATATGACTCTCATACAATTGCAGAGTCTGAGAGTTAAATTTTTTGAGCACCATATGAGCAGATATTACATCTACTTCTTCGGACAGATTGGCCTTCAGTTTTACAATATGTACCGCTTCATTAATGGAGTCAATAAAATATTTAATTTGCCTAACGGAATCAAATAAAACTAGACATAAGATTTTCATGTTAGCTACCTAAGCTAGGACTTATTAAAAATAAAATCAGACTCAAAATGTAAGAGAGGCTGCAAATAAAGCAAACGTCTACATTTGTTGAGTTGATATTTCAAACTGATTTTATTTAAAACGATCTCCCCTTTATATAGGAGATTGGATTCTAATCTTACTCTCTGACCTACGCAGACCGTACATCTGCTCGTGTTATCTTCTGAGGTCCCTCGCAGGGGTTTCAGATAACATTTACAATATTTGTCAAGTGCCCAAGTGGCCGCTATATTTAGAGATAGGCGCGCCTGCGCCTGCAGAGCGCATCTGCATTGATTTGTATATATATATATATATTCACGCGTGAACATAAGGGTTTTGGGTATAGTACGTTATTTTAAAGTAGACACGATCTCGTTGTTGCCGTTCGTTGCAACCGCAGTCTGCTCTCCTCGTTAGTTCGCTCTCGACTACTCTTTTCGCACTCTCCCATGGCTCTGATCGTGCATTTGAGTTGAGTTTTACAAGAAGGAATTATGAAGCCATCAATAACGTCGTGATGTGCTGTAGTTGAAAGAGTATTTGAAGATTCATTTGTGGACCAACTGGCCCCAGGAATGTTGAAATCACCTAGAACTACTAAACGGTCCCTATCTGAAAGTCTATTGGAGACCGCCTGAATAGCGGAAAGGTGGTTCCAATAAGTAGGAAGTTCCGACAAGGAAGAAATGTTGGAACATGTAATAAAGGAAAAACTACCATTAAATGATAGTTTCACACAGAGGACTTCAACATCGCTGCATTCCTCGAAAATTAATAACTCAGACGTGAGGTTGGAGTCAACCGCAATGAGGACACCGCCCCCTCGCCTGGAAGGCCGATCTAGCCTGAACGTTGTGTACACATCTGGAAAAGCTTCGGAGCTAAGGATCTCCGACTTTAACCAGGTTTTAGTGAACACAATCACCTGAGATGCAAACGAAAACTATCAGAATACAATTTGGGAAACTTACTACATAAGCCTCTTTCCTTTTTTTTAGCTTCGTACTCCTTACAAACAACATTGGCCAGAAGTCAGCAGAGCATATTGTGTTGAAAAATTCGTCAGGGACATTTATTTAGAAAGATCCTTATTTAGAAATATCCCTAGCATAAGAAAATTTTAATTTTTAATTAATGTTAGATTTTTCGGCTTCAATGCGACCTAGAATATAGAAACTTACATCAGCAGATGTTTGATTAGGGAAAAGCCGCGAAACATATATCTCTTGACAGACTGGTTGACTGTATTACTAATTTCGGCCGGTAATCCTAGCCTGCAACCCTGGGGAGCTTTCGAAACGAGGATCTGAGGGGTCCTTGATTTTGACCCCCAGCGGACTCCACGGAAATCACTGGAGCTGTGGTCTCTCCCGCGGCAAATTAGGAGGCCGAATCTTTTCCCGCCCCGCAACTTCGATCTTGTGGCGAGGGAGTCCGCTGTTGAGAACCCGCGGCGAGTGGTTGGGATACGTCCAAATGCAGTGTGCCAACCGTGGTGTTTTTGCACTTAGGGGACTCGTTTAATAGCTTAAGGCCATTAAACTGGGAGTCCAGCGCCAAGAGCACATCATTAGTTTTACAACAACTAATAAGTAGCTCCCTAAAACCTTTTTTGGTTTGCCGCATAAAAGACATATTTTCCCTTTCAACATTGCGACAAGTTTCACAGCAGTAGCGCAATCCAATGTTGTTATACCCTTGCAGGGTGCTATAATTTTGTCCAGAAGTTTGCAACGCAGATTAGGAAGCAACTCCGACCCCATAAAGTATATATATTCTTGATCAGCATCACCAGCCGAGTCGATCTAGCCATGTCCGTCTGTCTGTCTGTCTGTCCGTCTGTCTGTCCATCTGTCTGTCCGTCTGTCCGTCTTTCTGTCCGTCTGTCTGTCCGTCTGTCTGTCCGTCTGTCTGTCTGTCTGTCCGTCTGTCTGTCCGTCTGTCTATCCGTTGCTACGCAAACTAGTATCTCAGTTTTTGAGCTGTCTGAATGAAACTTGGCAGATAGGCTTCTTTCTATTGCAGGTATTATATATGTCGGAAAAATAACTTCTCTGTTTTTCAACTTATTTTTATAAATTTTGTGATGTAGCTGTTCTTTACGGTTCTAGAATTAAGGTTTAAATTTTTAGAAGGTAAAATAAGACCCCGGTGTTTTATAGCAAAGAATTAACACAAATACGAAGCGCAAAACAAACACACGACAAACAAGAAGAAACGAAAACGAATAAGTTTATGTTTATGACTTATTATTATCGCGCTAGTCATATAAGGTTTAACGGGTAACAGAAATTGTAATTAAAGGTACAATATAAATTTTTTATGTTTTATATTAATGTTTTTTTTTTTAATTTTTATTATCTACTTTTATATTTTATATTTCATTGTATTAATTAAGTAATTAATTACGTTTTTTTAAGAACCTTTGATTTTATTAGAGAATAGTGTTGCGCTCCTACTTAATTTATAGTAATGAGGGAGATTGTTCCACAATCGGATACCATTAATAAAGAACTGCCTCTTCGAGCAAAGCGTTCAAGTTCGAGGGCATTTATAGTTGTTTGTCCTTTGCGAAGTTGCAGGAGAGAGTTTTTAGCAGAGTTATTACGGTTCTTTGGTCGTCACAATTTTGTGAAAATATATTAATTTAAACGTACAATTGAGTGAAAAGCAACTATTAAAGTGTGCATGTTCCGCACGTCACAATGGCCAAAAATTTATATTTCTTAAAAGAGAATGGAAATAAGAATGACTTAAGCAATAAAAAATCTTATATCTTTCGGTATGAATGAGTTTGAGGCTTTTAAGGCAAGCTGACGCAACAGACAATATGTGCGACCAGTGGTTTTTGTGATATGGTTGCTCCATGATAAGGTATAACTAAAAGTTATGCCGAGGCTAACTAATTGAAGTACAATAAAGGCCCTAATACTGATCTCTGAGGAACACCTCTTGTGGGTTGCTTAGAGTGAAATATGAGTTCCAGCAACTACTGCTTGCAATCTATTTGTCAGGTAAATTAACTTAAATTAGTTCTTAAGCTTCGAACATAGTATTTTGTGTTTAACTGAGTCAAAGGCTTTGCTGTGGTCAAGAACTGTAAAGAACAATTGTTGTCAAGTTGCTATCAAATATCATCAACTATGTCGACTATAGCACTAGTAGAGCGCCTTTTTTTTCTGAAAACTGGACTGTTTTTGGTGTATTAGTGACATTTGGCTTTCGAAAGCTTTTGAAAGAAACGGCAGTATAGAAATGACCTGTAGCCATTAATCGCTTTAGGAATAGGAAGGATATTGGCTTTTTTCCATTCTGCCGGAAATGGGCTCGTAGTCAAGACTCTTTTAAAAAACATAAGCAGAATTTTAACAAATTTTGGGCTCAGGCTGATTTTACTTTAAGAATACTATTAACGACATGACACTAGGGATGTCGGAAATATATCAAAATATTGATATATCGATATTTTTTCTCCTAAAAAAATTATTATCATCGCGATATTTTTGGGGCAAAAAAAGGCGATATTGATATTTTTATGCCCGGTACCCATAGGGTACCAGGGTATTATAAGTTAGTGCCAACCGAGAATGTATGTAACAGGCAGAAGGACAAATCTTTGACTCTATAAAGTATATATATTTTTGATCAGCGTCACTAGCCCAGTCGATCTAGCCATGTCTGTCTGTCTGTCCGTGTGAAACAACAGATCTCAGAGATTATAAGAGCTAGAGTTACCAAATTTGGTGACAACATTGAAATCTGTTGCACGCAGATCAAGTTTGTTTTAAAAAACACGTCCACTTCCGCCCCGAAAATAATAAAAAACGGTATATTAGCTATAGGCGTGATTTTCGACTTAAAGTAAATAGATAGACTCAATA
Source organism: Drosophila auraria (assembly GCA_008042615.1). Taxonomy (NCBI): domain Eukaryota; kingdom Metazoa; phylum Arthropoda; class Insecta; order Diptera; family Drosophilidae; genus Drosophila; species Drosophila auraria. Next base: position 8,597 of record VNJW01012914.1, read on the forward strand.
AGTAGGCGGTTGCGAACGTGCTCTGCAAATTTGAGTAAAATCGGATGATAAACATGGAAGTTATTAAACAATAAATGCTTTCACACTCTTTCGCTCTATCGCACTGCTTAGAAATAATTTCGCGTGTCTGAGCACTTAGCTTTTGAGAGAGATGTTGAGAGTGCCAATGCGTGTTGCTTAACATGTCCCTAGCAACATTTGTGTTTCTTGTGTTTTTTGGGTGTTGCTCAACATGTTTCTAGCAACATTTGTCTACATTTGTCAACATTTTCGTTTTTCTATGTTCATGTGCTATTCAATTTCACCCACAATGCTTTGAGTACCGGGTATCTCACAGTCGATCACACTCGACTGTAGCTTTCCCACTTGTTTTTAATGATATTTCCGATTTTTTATGTTTGGTCACTCTTAAGCCAGAAAGTAAAGTGAGAAGTCTATGTGAAAATGAGTGTATGGAACTCGTGCTTGGATATGCTAAACGCGTTTATTGCACCTAACGAAGTGGCATTTGTTATTTTGAGTAGACGCACCTCAGGCAACTCACCAGAAATGCTCTCAGTGTAGGAGCTGAATATTTGTCGCGATTTTTGCCAACCTTTCTCCAACCTTTTAAAGAAGCCACTGATAATGTGAGCGAGGATTCTTACGTGACCATCAGCTTAGTGATTCCTATGATTTCTATGATTAATACAAAATTAAAAGAAGCTAATATGGTTACCGCTGAGGGCATCCTAACAAAAGATACCCTTCTTAAAATATCACAAAAGCGATTGAGTGGTTCTCTGCAAAATAACATACTCATGAAAGCCACAATGCTTGACCCTCGATTTAAAAAAATTTTTTTCGATATGACTCTTCACGTAAAAAATGTCTTTTCTAGATCTGCACAACAGGACCATAGACCTCCGAGACTCTGTAGTCCAGAGTTCCGAAAGAAAGAAAATGCAGCTTTTCTTTACTATGCCATTTTGTAGTTGGGAGACAAATCCTTTGGATTTCTGGATCTCACAAAAATCAACTACGACTGTCAAATACATAAAATTCACCTCTCAATGTAAACATTTTGTTACAAGTAGATCGAATATAAAGGGCCGTTCTTTTAAGGTCACTGAACATTGAGAAAGAAGACAGCCTTTCACAGGTCGTACGTTTTATTTATCTATTACTAGCTAACCCAGCCACGCGTTGCAGCGGCGGACCCGACAGACACCCGTGATAGGGTGTTGTAAAAAAAAAAAAATTAAAAAAACATTATATAAGGATTTAAAAGTAAAAACCACCATTTTCATCATCGATTGCCTTCATTATAGTATCATAAGCTTCCTTTTGTTGGTAATTCAACATGGGTACATTCGTTTGAACTACTAAATCTAATTCCTGGTGATCATATTCACGTTCCCGTTCCAATTCTCGATTAAATGCGTCATTCATTTGACGATATGGCGCTGGCATTCCCAACCTGATTAATAAATTACCGCACATAAGGTAACACATATCTTCGATCAAGAGTAAAGCACGATTATGTATCTCCTCATTCATCTCAATATCGTGATTTCTGGAACTGACACGAATTTGATGTAAAATATCTTCTGACATATTATCCTTGTATTTGTGCCACAGGTTACATGGGTTTGATGGAAAACATGTCGAAATTATGATAGCGAATAATGTGCGTATCTGACTTGGAGACGCAGAAATAATGGCTTCAGCGATTGTCGTATCCCAATGAGTATCGT
>VNJW01012929.1:0-12670 GCA_008042615.1 Drosophila auraria
AATCATGGCCCCACCAAAAATATTTTGGTTTTTAAATTAAAGCCAAAAAGGTTTAATGGTAGCCTTTAAGGGATGGAGGAAAATGGGAAATCGAAGCTTTTTCATACTGTGGGTTAAACCATTACCAAATAATTAAAAAAGGTGAAAAAAACTAAAATTTTAAATGTAATCTCATGCGGGTCGAGAGGCATTTTTAGGGCATCCACTGAAACGGACAGGTTGGTTTTCGAGATAATTGTTGAAACAATGTTGAACCTAATTAGATGAGCGGCAGTGTATAATTTAATACCTTGAAAGTGGGCATGAAATTGTCTTGTATAATATGTGTAGCGCCAAACGATGTCATCTGGAAACAGCTGTTATATTTCTGAATATTGGCCAAGAAGTGCTTAGAATCATTTCCAATTCCAGAAACTAAAGAGCGTAAAGGATCTGGTGGTGGGACCAATTGTGGCAATTTAACTTTGCCTCCAGCACAACATAATCCAGTAGATTCGCCACTGTATTTTAACGCCTTACAATATTTATAAATTATTGTCATTTCCCAAATTGTTACCGATTTGTCGGCACAATAATCTATTGCCGAATCATAGTGGAATGCAGCTCATTCCAGAATCACAGGAGAATTGCGTCGACGGAATCGCTCAATTTCATTATGTCGTGCTCGCTGTTGTTGGGTTTGATGTGCACGAACTCGTTGCATTCTAAGCCTATCTGCTCCATTGTCACTCATTAAAGAACGCAATTCTGACATAGCAATACGACTATTTTCTTGATCTGTCACTCTCTGGTCATCAGTGCGGTTAGCACGTGTGGTAGCTCTTCGCACATTTGTTTGACTGCGGCGACCTAAGTCAATACCCTTGCAGAGGATATTATAATTTTGCCATGATATTTGCAACGCAGTGAAGGAGGCATCTCCGACCCCATAAAGTATAAATATTCTTGATCAGCATCACCAGCCGAGTCGATCTAGCCATGTCCGTCTATCTGTCTGTCTGTCCGTCTGTCTGTCTGTCCGTCTGTCTGACGGTTTCTACGAGAACTAGTCTCTCAGTTTTTAAGCTATCGGGCTGAAACTTTAAGCATAGTCTTATTTCTTTAGCACGCAGTATATATGTCGGAACAGCCGAATTCGGACCATTATATCTTATAGCTGCCATAGGAATGATGGCGAAATTTATGAAAAAACATTTTTAACTTCTTTGTTTTTCAACGTATATCAATCAATTTTAAGATATATCAGTTTCTTACGATTATAGAATTACGGTTTTAATTTCATTAAGATCAGACAACTATATCATATAGCTGCCATAGAAACGATCGGTCAATTTAAATGAAAATGTAAAATTCTACATGTAAAATGTAAAATCATGTAAAATATAAAATTCTATATATAAGATGTAAAATGTTTACAAACTAAGATATTTTTTCAACTGTAACCAAAATGAATCGATTTTCAATAATCCAATTGCAGACTGCAAGGGTATACAAATTTCGATTTACCGAAGAAGCTTTCTTTCTTTTTTACTGGCATTTTGGTTGCAACTATAGAATTGTTGTCTTTCGATTTTGTGGAACCGGACACAATCAAACCGAGTTCTGTGTTTTGACCTAGGAGTCCATCTATTTTCTTTACCCCACTTTTAAAAATGTGAGCATATAAGTCAGCTCTTATGATAAGGTCTACTCTACCTGGCTTGTTAAATTCGGGATCAGCATGCCGGAATTTTTTCCACTTTTCAGTCTCTATATTAATTGATTTAAATGGTAGTGCTTCCATAAGTTTTGGAAGAATAATAGCATATACCATCAAATTATTTTAATTTTCATTTATAGTTTTCATTTGTAAATGAGTTTTCTCCGAAATAATTGTACTTTAAGACCAACAGTCAATCAAAGAAAGCTCTTAAGCTTTCAAAATCGCCATTAGCTGATTTAACTTTAAATATAGCTGTTGGTAGCAACACCTGTGTTGAAGTCACACAAGTAGATATGTGGACTTCTTCTCTCCTTTGAGAGTTGATATGCAGCATTTTGTGATGTGCTTCATTGCAATGTGAACATAAATATTCACTTGTACATCTTTTGCCGTCAAAATGTTTAAGGCATCTAGTACATAGATGAACTTGTTTCGCTATTTCCAGTCGCTCTATGGGATTTATTCCCTTAAATTTGTGACATTGGGTAATTGTATGCCCCGGAAATTTACAACACGCACAATTTTCAGTATAATTTGTATGCATGTTATTATTAATTGTTTTCCTAACAGGTATATCTTCCTGTGAATAATGAGCCTTTGCTCCAAAAAGTCCATTACATCAGAAAGTGCCTGAATTTCTTTTGTCTTTTTGACATGGCTTTCATATAAATTAAGGGATTCTTTGTTGAGTTTTCTTAGAATTATGTGGGCAAAAATTGCATCCACATCTTCTGATAATTCTCTCTTTAATTTTATAATATAAATTGATTCATTAATTGTGTCAATAAATGTTTTTATTTGCCTATTAGATTCCAAATTTAAATTGGGCATATCCATCAGCCTATTAATGTGCTCCGAAAATATCTTTCGTTTATTCTCATACCCTTGGTTAAAAACCTGGGAATCTGAATTTTCGGCAGGGTTGGTAACTCCTGCGCCTTTACTACCGTCGACACTTCAGCAAGACTTTTATTTCAGCTGAGCCGACTTTTTATGGCAGTTTCTATATTTTGCTTAACGAATTCTATTTCGCTAACAATTTCTTGAAAATCCGAGCCTTCAAAATGCTATTTAACCTGTTCTATTAGGTTAAATACCTTGTTCCATAAAAAATCTATCTTATTTTTCCTTATATTAAGGAAATCTGGACTACTATCAATGAGCCTAGCCGTCTCTTCTAAATAATTTCTTAGCTTCCCAACATTATCTAAGAATGCCTGTTCTACTTTTACAGCAATAGAATTGCTACTACATGGCTTTTCCGAAATTGGCGTTTCTCTAGAATATTAACCTTTTCAGGTTTTGAAATATGGGCAATTTGTTCTACAGGTTTTTTTGCAGCTTTTTCACATTTTGTTATCAAATCATACTGCTTGGAATTAAAATGTTCATGATCGACTATACCGATCTTTAGTGCTTTTGTAGCTCTTCCAACCTGCCAACATCTTGTTCGTCTAAAATAACTTTTACCTCCAACTGTCTAATTTCCAAAATAATATCGGACTACTTTTTTAAAAACTCTATTGTTTTTTCCGACATCATTTTCTGTCATTTTTTTTTTTAATATTATATTAAATATATGTGCCGATACTTTATATTATACAAAAATAGCAATTTAATTAAATTAAAAGTAATATTAAATTTTTAATAAAACAAACGCAAATTTTAACTTTTAATAGATAGATTGATAATAAATTCAGCTTATCTGCGTCCTTGTTTTTGAAGATGTTGGAGGTGTTGATATTGTTGCTGGCTTCTTGGGGTGAGATCTGCTTCTTTTCGTGTAGGCTCTTCTGTTGACGACGATGACTTTTTAATAACATTTAAGCATTCCGAGGATCCTGCAAGGGGATAGGATGTTCGCTGAAAGCTACCTTTCCTTCAAAGAAACTGCTAAACTTCTGTGCCACGATTTTTTTAATACTTAAAATGTTTTTCAATTCATTATATCTCAAAAAACAAAATTACAAAGCCGGCTTCTACCCTTGGAAAACAATATTGTAGCACAACTGCAATATGATAATATCATTGAATTCGCCATAACTTCTAGAATTTGTATTGGATTTGCATATATTTAACCTAAACCCTTGAAGGACAAAGGTATCCTTAGATCTGTTTACTCAAAATAATTTAAAACTTTTTTTTTATATTTTTAAAATGTAACTAGCTATACACAATATTGCCAAAAATATTGCAGGTTTTTTTACTTTTAGCGCTTATATCTTCATTTATAAAGCTCTGACCACAAAGAGCCGTATGTTTCCGGACAGGTGTATCTATTGCCTATTGGATAGTAATAATTTCATTTGTTGGACAAACGGTTTTCGATATTTTTAGCGTAATATAAAAAATCTGTTTTCTCGCGAATATCTTCAAAACGGTTCTATGAATGAATTTTTTTTTTAGTGAGTTCAGCGTGTTCATCGGATCAAATTTAGTCGGAAAAGTGTGTCTCAACGTTTATATTTATTTGGAGTAAGCTAGTGATATCGAACGGGAACATGAAATTTTTGTTTTTTGCAACGCCTTTTGTTCTAGAGGAAAGTCGTCGATGGTTGTGGCTGTAGTCAGTTGGTTAATGTCATTGCGGATGCTCACGATTACATTTAAATTATTTACAAGCCTCGCCGACGTCACATTTGTTATTCGCTTAACTTTTATGACGATGGCGCGTATCGCGGATTTTATCCAATGCTCTCAGTCAAGCTTTGTAAGACTTCCTCTTAAGCTCCCCCACCTTACTCCATTTTCTGCTTATTCACCGGCCAGCCCCGTTGATGGGGTCAACTACAACAGAGGGCGTTACGCTCCCTAATGCGAGTTAACGAGATTCATTTAAATTTCCAATTAAGGTTTATTAAGGCTAAGGAATTAATAGGAGTCTGTACTTTCCCGTTTTCCTTTTGTTTAGCTCAATAACATTCACATCTTTATAAAGTTATTTTTTTGTTCATGTTTTATTTGTTTAAGCTTGCTTTTATTTATTGGATCTTATACTCTATTAGACTAATAATAAGTGTATACAATCTTGTAATAGTATCCTAACCAACATCATTATAAAGTTTTATTAACTCGGAACTCGGAATATAAAAACCAAAAAAACAAGAAAGGAAGCTTCAAGCTGAAGCTTATACCCTTGCAGATTAATTTAGTTTAATTTAAGAAAATTAAAATTTATTGCTATAACTAAAATCAAGGATTATATATCGGACATTCCATACCAACTCGGCCACCCCTGTTTATTTATCGGTGTCAAAAATACCGAAATTTTGAAGTACTCCATGTCCACATAATGACACTAAAATTGTATTCCGTCACCATCAGTACTTTTTGAGATAACCGCTGTTGGTAAAAAAAACTTTTAAAAATCATACCATTGAAATGGTGCGTGCAAATTTAAAGAAATACAAATCAGGTAATAATTTTTTCATACATATTTTTCATGAAAATATACTAGACCCGAGGTGCTCAAGCCTATGACCATGCATCATATTTGTTCATGTAAATGCACAAAGCTTAGGCTTTGTGTGTGCATTTTTAAATACAACAAAAGTGTTTTTACAAGTGTGCACATGTTTTCTTTTATTTGTGTTGCTATATACAAACACTGCCGTAAGGCAGATTTGAGCACCCCTGTAATAAGCTATCCAAGGTTTAATATAAAGCGGGACTTTTAACAAAAAATCAGTTTAATTGGTCCGATCGTTCCTATGTCAGCTATGATATATGGTCATTTGCAGGATGGCGAAATTAACATTTTCTGAAGTGATTTTTTTTTATCGATCAATGCATTTAACCGGTACTATTTGTATTCTAAAAGACAAGCTTTGGGTACTTGTCCTTTCAAAATTATTTTAAGAAACAATTCTTCAAAAAATAGAAGTCTCGTTTGATTTGAGCTTTAAAATTGCCAATTATTAAAAAAAAAAAGTCTGTGACCACAATAAAGTAATGTAGCTTACCATTTGTAAAAGTTATTTTTAAATATAACAATTATTTTATTTACTTTACAAACTTATTTCTGATTTGTAACGGTACATCGCGAAAGGTGCAAGATTTTCATATGTTTATCTCACGTTTTTTTATGAATAACTTCATATTTTCTTTAAAAACAAACTATTCAGTTTGACCTCTTTCTGGAAATGCCCATATTCTTTTTGGATTTCGCTGGGAGTGGTTATGCCGGTGAGTAACCTTGAAATAGTGAGAATAGTGAGTTATTTGTAGCTAACTCAAAAGACAGAATTTGCTTACCGATCTGTATAAGCAGCGATTGACAGAGTTAATATTTATTTTGTGACCCAACTCATTCTTACAGAAACCGGTTTATATGCTAAACGTCTGGCATTGGGACGGAAAATAACTAGAATGACAGCAATCTACAGAGCAGGCCATTATCATTATTAGCAATGTGCGACAAGTTTCGAAACACTTCCGCGAAAAAAATGCTTGTCCATTTTAAAAGGCAGACGAAAGCATTCACAGACTCAACTCTATTAGGTTATTATAGTACGCAGTAGCTAAGTTTTACATTTTATTGGTTGCTTATGGTAAGGCAAGAGAAGTTGGCAATTAATATTTTTCTACTTTGTTATTGATAGTACTGGGCATAGGAGTTTGATAGGAATAGCCAGTGGTTACACTCGGCGGGGTGGGAATATCTGGAACCCCTGTGGTGCTTTTGACTGGAGTCACTGGCGTCGTGCTTATCTTGACTGGACGCTCGGGACGTACTGTGGGCTTCGGCGTTTCGACAGCACCTTCTGTGGTTGTCGAGTAGATGGTTTGAGTAGAACTTGTAGAGCTTTGATCCGGAAAAAAGTCTGTGTTTACCTCAGTAGTGTAGTGTGTGACCGGCTTCTCCGTCGTGCTTGTGGTAGTGGAGAAGGTGATGAACTTACTGAATCCGATCCCACCACCCGAGGACTTAGCCTGCAGCACGCTATTTAACAGCTGAATCTTGGTTGAGATTAGGCTGGAGATCAGCTGAGTGTTGACAGGTGAGATCGTCGGTGTACTCTGGTAGCTCCGAGCGGAGTATCCTGAAGAAATTTGTGTGAGGTCAGTTAATGGAAGAGAAGAAACGGCAGGATACATACCACCGCTAGGTGCAAAAACTTTGATAAAAATCGGCTTCGCGTCTGCCATAATGGCTATGCTGGAGGCTAGCAGAGCCAGAATCGAAATAGTTCTAAGCATGGTGTTGGCGTCTATGTGTGGACTAACCGCTGCGAGTTAACGCTCACTTTTATATCCATCGGTGGAAGATGGCTCAGCTTATTTTTTGTCATTTTATGAGCGCCGAGCTTAGAGCTGCGACCTCAACGCTCCGACAGTAAATCTCAAGTCTTTAGCACACATGATTAAAGTGTCCCTGGATTGGGTCGCTGGCGTCATTAACTTGGGATTTGTTTTATATTTGATTTCTAATCCTAATTCTCGTATCCGTGAAATTCTGCATGAATATTGCAGATTCTTATTTTTTATATTTTCATATTTCATATTTTTATTATAGTACTAACAAGTAAGAAAGCTACAGTCAAGTGTGCTCAAGATACCCGGTAACTAAAAGATTATGCTTTACATTAAAAGACAATTTTAAATGGTACATACTATATGATATCTACTCTGTCAAAGTTTGGTTATGAAAGTAAATTGTGTTATTTTTTGACACTTCTTGCTCATTCACGCTGTTTGTGCATTTCTATTTCAATATATAAGCGTGTTTTTATTGAAAAACACGATAGAAAGCTAAGTTCGGTAAACCGAAGTTTTTATACCCTTGCAGTCTGCAATTGGATCATTGAAAATCGATCCATTTTGGTAATGTTAAAAAAAAAGTCAAATTATGTAAATTTTGTAAAATTTTACATTTGACATGTAGAATTTTACATTATTTTTTATATATCGACCGATCCCGTCTATGGCAGCTATATGATATAGTTGTCCGATCTTAATGAAATTAAAACCGTAATTTTAGAACTATAAAAAACGACTATATCCCAAAATTTTTAGAAATTCGTTGAAAAACAGAGAAGTTAAATTTTTTTTTTCATTAATTTCGCCATCATTCCTATGGCAGCTATAGGATATAGTGGTCCGATTTTGTTCCGTTCCGACATATATACTGCGTGCTAAAGAAATAAGACTATGCTTTAAATTTCAGCCCGACAGCTCAAAAACTGAGAGACTAGTTTGCGTAGAAACCGACAGACGGACAGACGGACAGACAGACGGACAGACAGACAGCCAGACGGACATGGCTAGATCAACTCGGCTGGTGATGCTGATCAAGAATATATGTATATACTTTATGGGGTCGGAGATGCCTCCTTCACTGCGTTGCAAATATCATGGCAAAAATAAAAATAATAAAATAAAAAATAATACCCTCTGCAAGGGTATAAATATGGAAATCATTACATGTGACAATCGCTATAAATTACATAATATAGAGTATCGCCTAGAGGTCTGAGTGCTGGGAAAACGTTTTTTATGTAAAAAAGGTCTGAGTTCAAATCCCGCAAAATCCAACGAGTCTTTTTTTAAATTTGTATATTAATGGAATTTTCATTTATTCAGCTTTGCCAAAATGAGGTAATGCAAAAAAATGTAGTTACTTATCGTTATTTCTTGTTTTCAATCTTTCTGATCTGCAGTTTTGCGGCATTTTTAGGTCAACAGTTGTAGAAGCTAGCTTAGTATAAAAATGGCCGCTTCATTTGTAGTATTTTTTTTTTTTATTTATTAAAGATGATAGTAAAGTTTACAAAACTAATACTAACATTGGGTTGTAGTGCTAGCTACGACCGATGCAATAAATATATATATTTTTTTTTTTGCATTTTTGTTTTATTAGCTTTTTCAGTTTTTCTCTGGGTGTAATGACCAAACAAAAAGGCAGAAATCCTTATAAAAAAATAAAGGAAAAAAGTTTTGAGCGCGGTGAGGGTGTGAACTCACGACCCAGACAGTTACAGGCTACGCTGCTTGCAATAGCAGCGTCTTATTCGTCTTAAAACTCTAACTTATTGCTAGTATATCCCATGTTTATCCCCCGATTATACTCAAATTTTCAGAAAAAGTCTTTATCTTTATTAAAAGATATGATTTTTGAGGGCGGGAGAAGGCGTGGCTAAATTTTAAAACAAAATTTATCTGGGTGCAACACATTCGAGTGTTGTCATCAGTTTTGATAACTCCTGAGATCTGCTGGTGACGCTCATCAAGAATATACATATATACTTTATACACTCATAAAAAACAAGTAAGAAAGTTACAGAACTCTGTAAACCAAACCACAAGAGAGAGAACACGGGCAGTTTGAATTGAGCAATCGTACGAGGAAGACTTCCGGCCGAATAAAATATAGACATAATTAATAGTTTCAAAGTGTACATTTGTCCACTACAAAATCGGAAGTGGAAGAATTTTACGCCATGGACATCACTGATCCGTCGTCCAGCTAAGATTATCCTCACTGGGACTGTCTCCCGTGGGTACCAAAATCAAGTTAATGGCGCGCTCGGAGCAGGTTCCGGACAAACAACGAGGCAACCCCACAGAAAGCGGCAATCTGGACGATGACCACGCGGCTTCATCACCTGGATACGGAGAAGAGGGTCATGCCGACTTGATCGAGATCGATCAGCTACAGCCATCAGAAGCCGGTAATTTTCCAAGCACCCATGAACTTCTGGAGACAATGGCGCAGTTGCAAGCTGAGTTGATTGCGCAGCAAAACTCGATGCCACGTTTTCACACAACTCAACATGGCGCAGAACAAGGTGGCAACGTCGGGGATAACTTTCACTGCCCGAACAACCACTCTGTCGAATTAGAACAACCGTTTATTTAAAACTAATCGCAATGAAAATTACGTTTTTTATTCTATTTACAAGCATAATATCCGAAAACTCGACGACGCACCAACACTCGATCGCAGCCAACGAATAAAATTTTTTGCGAGTGCTTAGAATAGAGCGATTGGCCCATCTTTTCTGACACATTTATTTGCTGCACTCTGTTATAAAAATAATATCCCTTCTTAGATCAAAAGTGTTGAAGATATACACTGCGACAACTGCAGCGGATTACAAAATTTAGGGTGTGGTCTAGAAGTCTGAGTGTCGCTCAATCCAAAGAATTTTTCTCCTTCTCATTCAATTAATACATTTCAGTTCTACCGCAGTTGGGTAATGCAACAAAATTGAACTAATTGAATTGAATTTGGCACCATTTTATGGCCAAATGGCAAAGCAGCTAACACTCGCTCGATAGCAGCCAACTAATAATATTTTTAGGCGCCTGCCGAAATGAAAGATTGGCTCTCCTTCTCGCGCACAGAAATAATGTGGCTTTTTAGAGCAAAGTGTTCAAGATTTGTAGTGCGACATTTGCCGCAAATTATATAATATATTGTCTAGCCTAGGGGTCTGAGTGCCGGGCTAGCGTTGTTATTGGGAAAAACAGCAGGTGTTTAATCCCCGCTCTTTCCAAAAAATTTTTAATTATTCTTTATTTCAATTAAATCCATATTTCGTTTTTTCCTGTTTTTCAAATAATAAATTTCATTTCTACTGAAGTTGGGTAATGCAACGAAATTGAACAAAGTGAAATTGGTTATTTCTCGTTAATTCTTGTTCACAAACGTGAGTCAATTGTTTATATGAAAATTGCCTCTCATTATACAATATTGGAAATGGCTCAGTGGTCTGAGTGGCCGATGTAGTTGCATTTTGCAAGATCGCCCCGTTTTGAGTTCCAACGAAAAGCAAAACATTTTTTAGCTTATAAATTTTGTTCGCTTTTAAAATTAATAACAACAAAATATTCAAGAAAAAGAAGTAAGAAAATTTCGCCTACCCCTGGGATCGAACCCTCAAACCGGTCGGCTACATGCAGCTCTGCAACAAGCATTAGGTGTCTGGTAGACCGTATCTTTAAATTCCCACTTTATTGCCTAATAACTCCCAAGTTTATTATCCGATTTTATTCAAATTTTCAGAAAATGACCGCACAATCCTATTTATTTAATCGTAGATTACGACTTTAGCTTATTAAAAATCTTTTTTTTTTTGGGTGGAAGTGGGCGAGGCCACATTTTAAAACAAACTTGATTAGAATGCTTTCACCAAATTTGGTGGCTCTAGGTCTTATAGTCTCTGAGATCTGTTTACAGACTTGTTTGCCAAGTACAGACGGACAGACGGACACGGCAAAATCAAATCGGCTGGTGACGTTGATCAAGAAAATATATACTTTATGGGGTCGAAGATGCCTCCTTCTACCTGTTATTAACATTCTCGGTTGGCACTAACTTTTAATATCCTTGTACCCAATGGCTAAAAAACCGTAGAATATCCTTAAAATCTAGAAAGATCTTCCTTGAATTTAAGCCAAAGGTGACCCCACAGAAAAACCAATTTTATTTCTTATAAATAAACATTTTATTTATTTAGAAAGGCGCCAATAAAACCGGAAAAAAATATTTCTTAAAACAAGAAATGAGATTCTGTTTTTAAAGTTGATTATACCCGGTACCCATAGGGTACAAGGGTATTATAAGTTAGTGCCAACCGAGAATGTATGTAACAGGCAGAAGGAGAAATCTCCGACCCTATTAAGTATGTATATTCTTGATCAGCGTCACTAGCCGAGTCGATCTCGCCATGTCCGTCTGTCCGTCCGTGTGAAAAAACAGATCTCAGAGACTATAAGAGCTAGAGTTACAAAATTTGGTGACAAAATTGGAATCTGTTGGAGAGAGAGAGAGAGAGAGAGCGCGCACGTGCGTGTTGCACAAAATGTTCCTAGCAACATTTGTCTTTGTTGGGTGTTGCTCAGCATGTTCCTAGCAACATTTGTCGCTTTTGAGAGTTGCCCAACATGTTCCTAGCAACATTAGTCTCTTTTGAGTGTTGCTCAACATGTTTCTAGAAATATTTGTCTTCATTTGTCAGAAAATGTTCTTTTTTCCATGTTCATGTGCTGTTTAACTTCACCCACAATGCTTTGGGTACCGGGCATCTTACAGTCGGACACACTCGACTGTAGCTTTCCCACTTGTTCCATGTTCATGTGCTGTTTAATTTCATTCACAATGCCTTGGGTACCGGGTATCTTACAGTCGGTCACACTCGACTGTAGCTTTCCCACTTGTTTTTTTCTTGTTTTAAGAAATTTAATTTCTTTAAACATTAAAATTTTTTGTATTAAAAAGTGCCTTTAGGGTGGGAACAAAGACTATATAATACAAAGATATTCATACAAACACTTTTTGTAAATTTTATATTTTACATGTACACCCAAAAAAAAACCAAGAGTTTAAACTTAATACGCGTTGTCTCAAAATTATACTCCAAGCAGTATAACGAGCTTAGTATTGATTTCATACTTAATAATATAAATTTTATACTGAGAAGTATAGCTTTCATACTCAATAGTTTAAATTGTATATTTTCGAGTATCATTTTTATCCGACCCTACATCGAAAATTCGATAACATGTGGCATTAGCAGGAATTAAGTGCTATTCTCTTTGTCGCGTTAGGGATTTTTGTCAACCCTTGGTGAATCTATAAATAGATTTTGGTACGGTTAATGTTCCTCGCCCCGCAAATGTCATCCTCATATGGCTATTTAAGACGCTTTCTTAAGTGATGCCGATTGGCTGAAGTGGTAAGACGTTCGCTTGCCATGCAATAGGTTGAGGGTTCGAGCCCTTGGGTAAGGCAAGTTTTTATACCCTTGCAGAGGGTATTATAATTTTGCAATGATATTTGCAACGCAGTGAAGGAGGCATCTCAGACCCCATAAAGTATATATATTCTTGATCAGCATCACCAGCCGAGTCGATTTAGCCATGTCCGTCTGTCTGTCGGTTTCTACGCGAACTAGTCTCTCAGTTTTTGAGCTATCGGGCTGAAATTTCAGCATAGTCTTATTTCTTTAGCACGCAGTATATATG
>VNJW01012938.1:0-13332 GCA_008042615.1 Drosophila auraria
ACGAACAAGGGAAGACGAATCATTGTGCACCATGACAATGCGAGCTCTCACACATCGGCTCAAACCAGCGCCTTTTTGACTGGCCAAAACGTCGAATTGATGGGTCATCCGCCGTACAGTCCTGACTTGGCACCAAATGACTTCTTTTTATTCCCTCACATCAAGAAGAAAATGCGTGGTCAACGATTTTCGTCGCCAGAAGATGCTGTTGAAGCATTCAAAAACCATGTTTTTGAGGTGTGTCAATCAGAGTGGAAAAAGTGCTTCGAAAATTGGTTTGAGCGCATGCAAAAGTGTGTAAATCTTGATGGAGAATATTTTGAAAAACAATAAAACTATTTTCCTTAATAAATATTCGTATTTTCATTATTAGGCCAGAAATATATGTAGCAGCCCACGTAAAATACAAATTAAGTATTAAAGTGCCAGAATAAAGTTCCCTCAACTCTATTCAATATTAGCTTCTTTAAGGGACATCTCCTAACTAACTAAAATAAATTGCAGCACACTTATTTCGTGCTAGAACTTTCAGTTCTAACAACTTTTTCTGAATAATGCACCAATTAAGTGACAGGGCTTGGCTGGGGTCTAGTCTATGGCCTCGTTGCCTGTGCATTTTGCAACTCGGTTAAAAGTCATTAGGCCAGGAGGCAGCTCCCTTTTTGTGCCTGGCCCTGCAGCGAGCCAACCGCAAACTTTTTCCCCATGCGGAAGTTTTTATTGAACTTATTTTTTTTTGTTTGTTGGCGGCCCCCTTGTTTATGGGTAAAACTTAAAGTTTGCCACCGATTCATCGGGGCTGCCATCTCTTGCTTATGGCCAAGAACTATGCGGAGGCCATTAGGCAAATATGTCAGCGGGCCCAGAGAAGCCAGAAGCCAGAAGCCGAGCGTGTGGCAATTAGCCAAGTTATGCGGCCTCTGTAAGTTTGCTTGGCTCTTTCTTCTTTATTTATTTCATCTCTTGGTTCTCGGTTCTCTCTCTTCGTCTAATGGCCAACATAATTAAGTTCTTTAAGCGATCGCTTTTTATGATATATGTCGCAGATGGAATATGGCATATCCACAGTGCTCTGATGGATGAATCGCTGGGGATTTGTTCATGTCGCGATCAAAGATCAAAAAATGGAAACTGGGGACTCCTGGGAGTCGTGCAACATAAGTGGTTGTGTGTGGGCGTCAACAGGCAAGAAATACATCAAATTAACATATTTATGATATTCCATGCTGATCCCCGACACAGAACGTTTAGGAAAGTCTTTAGATATAGGCATTTATAAATAAAAAAGAGAATTTAGGGTGTTGCTTAATTTACTTTACATAAAATAAATATTTATAGAGTTTGACACTCCCTGGAACTTAAGTATTTTTCAATATTTTAGTTTGGGATTATGAAATATTTTTTCCCGTTAAAACTTTCTTAACTTTTGCCTTATTTTTGACCTCTATTCCCCTTCGAAACTCTGACCTCACTCTCACATATATGAGAAATGTGTGCCAACCCACAATCGATGGCTGAGTATTTTCCAAATTTCCGCTTTACGTTTTGGTTAACAAATCATGTGCTCAAGGTCGATATTGATCGGCTTGCTTGGCCCGCCTGTTATTATTTATTATTGTTATTTATGAGTTTTATGAACAAATTCCATTGTTGCTGCCTGTCGTTGTATATTTTGACATGCCTAATAGCATGAGCTGTCAAAACTAACACAAAAGCTCAACCACTGGTCATTGCTACAGATTTTAACATTGCACTTGGTTTTTTAGTCTTATTTTTTGGGAAAGTCTAATTGAAATTATACGCGTGCCGGCTTTAAGGTGAAATATAATGAAATGAGTACAAAGATAGGGGTCTTAAGTTTGCTTAATAATTAAGTTAATAGACTGCCTTTATGGGGGCTATTTAAAGGGGATTTTTAACGATTTATTTACTGCAATTGGTTGGTATTTCTTTAATAACAAATATTTTCCTATCTACCTTATGCCAATTAATATTTTATAAGCTCTCGTATTATTAATTAATTTATATTTAAAATTCACCTTTGATTTTCTTTGAATTATAAATCCCTCTCAGCGAGCACTGAACATTATTAAACACTTGAGCTTCAGTATCTCGGTGCTGCACTCCGTTGCAACCCAATTAATAATGCTCATTAACGTTCAACAGACGGAAATTGCATTTCCCCAGGCTCAGACACCCACATTTTCCACCCAGCTGAAACACAAAAATCAATATCGCTTTCAATCACTGTCAGAGTGCAAAACTGCAAAATTCTCAAGCGGAGAACTTTGGCGAACCTGCAGGTATCAGTATCCAGTATCCACAGCCCCCGCACTTTCATCACCTGTAATTATGCTCGATTGATTTCCCCCAGGTATCTCCACCGACCCAAGCAGAGGAATGGTTGAAAATGTATGCAAAATCAAATTAAATAATTAGACAGAGATCTGAGACTCTCGTTCGCTCATTTTTTAACGCCTAATTGATTAATGTGATTACACTGTGCCGGGGCGTTATTGAGCCATTGTAGTGTCAATAAAACATCAGTGATCAAATGAGATGCCGCCTGCCCTTCCCTGCCCACTAATATCTCAAAATCAAAGGCATTTTCAGCTTTGCTCGGTGAATCGTTCATGGCCGGGCTACGCTTCTGACCATTTTTGGCTGAAAATGTACTCGGTCTTCGGTCTTTGGTCTTCAATGGCGAAGGTCACTGTTTATTTGGTTTAATAATGGCTGGGAAAATAGCTCAAATACCTCTCATTGGCTTTTCGATTGAAAATCACAATTTTGTGAAACGAATTTCCCCCCAATTCTTTTCTAGCCGAACGAATTCCTGTTCGTAATTTCTTTATAAATGTTTTCCCTCACATTAAATAAGTTAATCTCCCGCACGGTGCGGGATTTTTCACCATTTAGTTCCACCTATGTCATTATTTTCCCCGTGTCTGCTTTTTCCCCTCCTCTCCCGCTCTCTTCCGTCATTCCTGCTTATTTACTTTGGAAAATTGCCCGCACAACAACGAGAGCGTTTTTCACTTTGTTTTATTTGCAAGAAGAAAAAAAATGTATTTTAATTTTAAATTAAACTGTAAACAACAACAACCTGCTGCCACCGGCACTGTATCTCTGTGTATTGACACTGCTTTTAAGAGAGATTTTAGCAGCAAAGTGCCAACACAAAACGAGGAAAAAGCGAAACAAAAATTTAAACTGAAATAAAATTAAATTCAACGGAACGGATGGGGGACGCAGATAGAAAAAAAAACTAAAAAGTAATTTTCCCATGATCTCCTTTGTTGCTGCTGCAGTTTTATGTGCATTTTCCTTATTTGTTTAAGCAGCAACAACAACAACAATGTCACTACCAGCATCAGCTGAGGCAATGAACAATTTCACGGCAATCGTGTGCTTAATACTCTGACTAAATGTTAATGAGGTCCAGGGGGAGGCTTAAAAATGTTTAAAAATAAGGCTACATTTAAAACAATCAAAAAGTTGCTGAAAAAATAAATGCTTTAATGTTTTTAGTACTAATAACATTTTAAATACTCTTAGAAACCAAAGAAATATAATTACTAATTGTAAAAAATATTGATTTGAATTTTTATACACATATAAAATGAAGGAAAATTATATGTTCATTATAAAATGAAGAACTTTTATTATGCGACCCTGACTATAACATAGCAGGTTTTCAGCTGCATAAAATATTGCCTACTTTTGCGCGGCACATTTTGTATTGCCTCTGATTTCAAAGAATATTACAGAAAAGCAATTAAAGCCTCTGAAAAAGGTGTGTTAAGATATAATTATTTTTAATACATCATTTACAAGAGTTTTTAAATTTTATTTCTGGATTTAAACATGTTTTTTTGAAGAACTCCCTCATTTTCCCTACTAAATCTCAAAGAGCATTTCAATCTCGACCATTTCGCCTTCAACTTTTCCTGTTTTTGCTCTCCAGAGTTGTTGTTGCTATTGCAGTGGTTCCTGTTTGTGCGTTTTGTTGCTGCCTCAGTGCAATATTTGTCCGCTTGCCTTCAGTATTTCTCGTATTTGCTTTGTTTTTCATCGCAAAGTTGTCCGGGGTGAGTTAGGTGGAGAGGCACTCGAACCCAAGTGCCGGGGGGAACCCCAAGATGGAAGCGGAATGGAGTGGAGCGAATAGTTAGGCAAATTAACATGCAGTAGATGCAAGTTTTAGCCAATTAGTTGAGCTTAGCCAAAGTTACGAGTTAGTTTTTCTTTCCGTTTCGATCAGGATTTGTTTGCATAGAAAAAGAGCACACAAAATAAGAGACTCCCAGACGGATTTCAATTGAAGATTGCCTATCATTGGAGCCCCCCTACATAGACGGATATATCTTTCATCTATCTAACTGAAAAGTCAATTGCGAAACGTGACTCGATGTGTCTGGCATTGTCAACCGAAAAAGACTTCATTTATAAGCCATTTTATTTTTTTGTGGCACGAAAGGTGTGTCCCAGCCCCCTTCTATAGCTGCCTTCAATCTCGAAAAAAATACAGTCAGGGATTTGATTATAATGCTGGGCATAAATCTCAGGAAATCACAGTAAATAATAAAGTAGACACTTCAGTGTAATATAGATTTTTATAAGGGGGAATATATATAGAGAGTTATCGAATATGGAAACAAAACTTTACAAGAGGCTGAGATTGACGCTATAATTTTATTCTCCTTCCCATTTACACTCTTAATTAATTTATTTTATTTTTTAACAAGTCCTTTTCACTTACCTTAAAGATAAACTGTCCCATATCCGAGGCCCGTTCGTTCGCCGATCCCGAGGCTCTCTTGAAGCAGTGCAAGTAGTCACGAGTGAGCACAAAGTATCTGAAAGAGGAGGAGATTGGCTTTAGTGAGTGAAAATCCGTTCACCAACCGAGTGGTGGTGACCTTTAAATTTATGTACAAATATCTGATGGCAGTCTTCAGTTAAAGGTCAACGCAGTCAGGCCACTCCAAACCCAAAATCCGGCAGTCATCAAACACTGCTTTCGATACACAAATTGCCATCAATTGTTGGCGGCAGCCCTTCCCCCATTGATGGCATTTTGGATATGTTATTAATAAATCATAAACCATGCGCAAAAAAATATAAGAAGATGAATAAAAAGTATGTCCATGCCTCAAGTTTTATGGCTTCCTCAAGACGATAATAATAATAATATTATTATTTTTTTATTTTATCGTATTGCAGCAATGAAAATCGGTTTTATTAATGTGCCAGAGCATTTTTCTGCTGCACATAAATCCCAGCCTCTCATTTATTTTGTATATATCGGAAACAGATCTGAAAAGTTCTCAAGCTAAGCACAGAGATACTTAAAATGTTTTTCGGTGGGATTTCGGATTGGGTAATGGCTCACTTCCCTGATGGTAAGTTCTCATTTGGCTTTGCTTATTAACGTGGTCAAGCAAATTGAGCGAAAGAAAATTGTTGTTTTGGCTCCGCGGATGAGGTAAACGCTTTGTGGGTTTCTCGGTTTGTTTCGGTGGGTGGTTCAGCCAGGGGGAGGGACTTCCCCTGGGAGATAATGATCGGTTCAGTTATTAGTTGAGCTCGCGGTAAATGGTGAAGCCATGCAACCAAATAATTATTTGGTCAGAATGGGCGCGGAGATTAAAGTCGTAGATCTGTGGAGACCTCAGGGGTTCCAAGAATGATTATGTTATTAAAAATTTGAAGAAAATTTTCATAGGAATAATATGATTTTATTCTTTTTTCTATATATTTAACTCTTGCATTTATAAATTTATTGGACGAAAATTAACTAAACAGTTATTTCAAAGAAACTTGTACTTTATTTGCTTTTAATTAAATTTTTGTAAGGCCTGTACTTCCCATTTGATAGCAATTTGAATTTTATACTGATTATTTTACCACTAATCAGACAACTCTGTATGTTAGAGCCAACATAAACTTAAAATCATTATTCAAATTAAAATGTTCTCTACAACCAATCGTGAAAAATACATAAATTAAACATAATCGATTTTATCTGCTATTTTAATTATTTTCTCTGCAAACTAAGTAGCAAATAACGTGTCAAAAATTTATTTATTATAATGAAAATGTTTGCCAAAATCTCAAAAATGCATTTTCATTAGCTTACCTCTAGAAGCATTTATTAAATGCTTTTTGGATTATTGCAAACATGAAAGTCCCCAGCTTATTTGGTCGTTGAGTGTCAATTAAAAATGCACTGATAAATGATAAGCGATGAACGTAATTATCGGTTCAAAGAGCCAAACAGCCGAAAGTTAAACAAAAACACCGAATTGCATTGCAACATAATTAAATTTCAATTAAACGCAGCAAGGGGGAAACATAAACAAAAGAGCTGTCAGTCGCTGCCCGATTTCCCCCTATTAGCATTATCTGGCAAGGGACGAGCATGCAGCCACTGTCAATTATGCCCTTTTTTGCAATTAACAACCCCTCTTTGAGGTTGTGAAATATTTTTGCATATTTCACGGGGGGGCCCGGTCCGGCCCCGTTTGAGGGGGCGTTGTCCATGACCATGTCTGGCCTGGCACAGAATGCAGATTGCGGTGGAGGTAAATTTAAAAGCGCTTAACATTTATGCATCCGCACTCGAGTGCACAGGAAGACTGGGTAGATTGGTATTTTCAATTTAAATTATGCAATAAATATTTATATATTTTTATTTTAAGTTTTTTCAAACTAATAAAGCATCTAAATTTAGTTTTAGGAGGTTTTTGCAGGAAAATTTGATAAAGAAGTATAAGTATTAGGATTAAAATTGGCAAAATAAACTCTTAACATTAAATACTACTAAGTTGCCTAAAAATTGTATTATGTTAATAAAAAATATTTATTTTAAACTTCTAATTATTTAAAAGTATTATATAAATTACTTTAATGATTTAAATGTGGTATTTCATCCAAAATTATATATTTTTGTAAAGATAACCATTAGCCATTTCCCTTTTTAAAGTCTTCAAAAAATTACTGCCTGTAAAATATAGTAAAACTTATCTCAGTGTACTTACCGTTCCTTCCAGCGAGAGAACAGACGATCCCTTTGCTGCCAGAGCAGTCCGCGTTTAATGGGTCCTGTCATGGAGGCCACCGGAATGCGTCCTGCCAGCAAGGATTGCTGCAAAAGCCAAGAGAGAGAGAGAGAGGAGAGAGACGGTGAAATTGTTGCTGATTGTGCATTCTTCAAATTTAATTATGGGAATATTTGCGTGTATGTGCGAGCATAGTTAACGCATTTCTATGCCTCAGCTGTTTTCCTCGTAAATTCTTTTATAAATTATTAAAAAAATGAAAACCGGCATGAAAAAGCCAATTTCCCACACACTAGACAGGGTCGGAGGAGGAGCAGGAGGAAGAGAAAGCGAGGCACTCTCGTGAGCCCATGATTAATGTTGCTTTAAAAACGCAGCCACTTGCGCCACTTTTCAACCCCACAACGCCCTCCGGATCCCCTCTTGGATCCCCTCCTGGTTCCCCCTTTATCCCCCTTCCCAGGCACCCGTCGACTTGTACCATTACTCTGCCATAAATTCTGTTTGTTGCCGTGCGGTTTGTTGTTTTGGCTTTATGAGCATTAAGGCAATTTATTATCAACCATAGTGTTATAATATTTTACATTAACAAATGTTGCACGCTGGCGCGTCCTGGGTCCTGACTTATCCTGCGTAATTATCGTGTATCTGCAGCTGAATGTGCTTTTGCGGTTTGGCGGATTAAATTAGGTATTGAAAAAAGAGATGATCATCGGTGATCGATGGATGTGGTTGTTAAAATTCAGAGAGATATTAATTTTGGTGTTTTAAGATAAATAGGTATGGTTTTAATTCAGAGATGGCTTGATTAAGATAGGAGGAGGAGAGACAATATTGAAGATAGGATACAAATGAAGATAAATTTCGGCAGGCAATAAATGACAAATCAATGATATTTTTCAATTAATCTTAGCTTTTATATTTTTAATGGAAAAAGCTTTTTAATTACATTATAAAGTCTTATTTAGGTAACTTTTTAAACAAATTCATTATGAAATGGCTATAGTTTGCTTGTTTCAGATTAATAATAAATCAATGAACGAGTTAAATAAATCTTCCAATAGATAATAGATAAAATAATCAGCTAATTTTCAAACAAACTTTCTTCAGAGACTTTAAGATATAAATAAACATTCAAACCGGCCAAAACCCGATTTAATAACTCAATTTAAACTTTATTCGCAGACCCCTTTAACGAAGCAACAGCTTTTTGTGTCCACCGAAAAATGTCAAACATTTCGTAGTCATAAAAGCCAACCAAGCCAGGCCAAAACTCAGACTCGAAACGAATCGATTCACAGCAATCCCAGACTTAATGAGATGCTCAAATCCCTGGCGGCAAGAGCCACTGTCGAAACAAAACAATAAATGAAAAAATCTATCAAAATGCTAACGGGTCGCTTTATTTGCGATTTGTGACTTGACAAAAGCGTGAAGCGAAAATCGAATTATAATTGAGACGGAGCAGCGGCTCTGAATCTGGGGAAGCTCCGTAAAGTGGCAGAAACAATTTTCGGCCCAAACAAAATCTGGCAAATGCCTCGAAACGAGGCAATAAATCTCTCTGGCCGCTGAAATTGAAGATACTTCTCTTGTTTTATCTGCCCGGGACCATCTATCCTTAAATGGAATGAAGTTCTTAGCCAGTTCTGCTCAAATTAATGTTAGTCACGAGTTCCGAGCGGACAAAAGCCCGGCTGCCAGAGCTCAATATGGTCAAGACGAGGGGAAAAGCGAGACTGAAATGGCTGAAATGGCGGAGAAGAAAGAAAGAGTTTGTGCGGATAATTCGCAGCAAAAGGGAGGTGGCAAGAACTTCGTTTGGTCTACAAAAAAAAAGTCAGCTGAAACTTAATTTGGCGCATTAAAAACTATTGTTAGTCCGGAATGCCCGGAGAAGAAGAGAGACCGAGCTATGCCGGGTAAAAGAGAAAGGACGAAACGTGCTGCAACAATTCCAGTTAATGAAGAAAATGAGTTTGCTTTTCGAAATTTCGGGGCCGCAATTTTGTTGCTGTTTTTTATGTTCGTTCTGCTGTGGGCGGAAAATGCACTTCTTAGGAAGATATATATATTTCTGGCTTTTGTTTTCGGGGTTTTTCCACCAAATTAAATGGAATTGTGTGTCAAATCAATGGCTAAGCAGAGCTGGGAAAAGCAGCTCTCAAAAGCCAAGATTATAATCAACAAAAGATTAAGACTTTGGCAGTTCTGATTGAAATTTCTGGAAATAACCAACTAACCACAGAAAATATCTTTATTATTATTCAGACGCACCTCTGTTTATCTTTTTATTCAGGCTTTATCTCTGTCAGCTCAGCTACCTATTTGCCTTGGTAAAGATAAATTATCAAGCCTTATCTTTGTTTAAACGCTTGTTTAAATAAATAAATGTATTTTTAATTAGCAAGACAAGGCAAGGCAAGGCATGCATTTTGAACATAAAATTAAAGCAAAGAACACATAAAGAGATCAACTCGTAAGGCAAAAGTTTGTTTAAGTTCCCGTAAGCCAAGTACACTTTTGTTGCACTTTTTGCCCGACATTTCCTATTGTTAATTAATATGGAAAAAGATGACGAAGTTTCTTCTGTGTGCGATTGTGTAAGCCTCATACATGACTCCAATGGCTTAATGCCCTCATTTTGATTGCGTTTCATGTCATTTTTTCCCGTGTGTGTGTGAAAACTTTAGCAACTGCAACAGAAATTCCTTTTCTTCGCTTGATTATTTATGCTGCGAGTTTTACAGCCAAAGTTGGCAGCCGGCGCAGTGGCGAAAAAAAGCTATATATATTTCTGGTATTTCTTTTTGATTGCCTGCCACTGGGCTTATATAATTACTTGGCCAGGTCTGGCGCCCCTTTTATGGCCGCCTTTAATCGAGGCTGCACTGGCCGAGGATGAGGACTGAAAAACCATTATTTTGATGAATTCACACACCCAGTTTTTTTTTGTACCCTGCAACGCCAACACAGAACCTGCTGCTGCCTCTTCAGACACTTATGAATTGTTAATTGCTCAGCTTGACTCTTGATTTCCGTTCACCCAGCCCAAATGTGTCATCGTCTTTATCGGTTTCATTCGCAAGTTGTTCCCAATTCATTGGGCATCCCACTTGAGTGATTTATAACGATTTCCCTTCCTGTAATCAGGCAATGCCCATGCAAAATCTCACACATTTGTCATAAAATGTGGAAAATTTCCTAGAAGTCCATAAAAACATGAACACATATTCCATAATTATATGCCTTATTTCCGTTGCCCCAAAAACCTGTGTGTATGGGGGGCCCTGTTCCACGTTTCGGGAATTTTATTTACATGGTCAGAACGTGACGAAAATTAAAATTGAATTCAATTTATTTCTATACTAAATTATGTTTAATTTCGGAAGGGCTTTTAAATCTTTAAAGTAATAATTTGCTTGGGGAAAACTATTAAAAGTTAAAAAGTTATTAAGTTATCTATGAACTAAATGTAGAGAAATAATATATATGTATATCTTTAGTACGTATCCAATAGTGAAATAATAATATTTTTAATAAGAAAACGATGCTTTAAACTTTCTATTAATTTACTTTAAAATATTGTATAGCTTTTAAATCCATAAATTTAACTCAATATTTTTAATTTAATAATTTTTTTTGTGTAAATAAATAATTACAGCACTCCTAATAGTAA
This sequence comes from Drosophila auraria, assembly GCA_008042615.1. Lineage (NCBI taxonomy): Eukaryota > Metazoa > Arthropoda > Insecta > Diptera > Drosophilidae > Drosophila > Drosophila auraria. Next base: position 10,744 of record VNJW01012938.1, read on the forward strand.
TTAAGACTTTAATAACCATCTTCTTTATGCCTCTTCTCCCTGTATCTTTATTTTTTCTATACAATTCCACGGCTCTTTAAAGCAATTAAAGTTTGAAAAGTATACTTTTAAAGCCTCTCCGCCTTTGAGTCAATGACTTTTACAACAAAAAAGTTTTTTAATTTAATTATGCGCACACATACACATACACAAGTAGACACAAAACTACTTTTTAGCGTTGGCGCAGCGCGGGTTCAGTGAAAAGAACACACAAAGTGAAAATTTTGTGCAACAGCTGGAAATCCAAGGGAAGTTGGGCTCGAAGCCGGGGAAAAGGAAAAGGCAAAAAGCAAATGCCATGCGAAAAGGTGGGCCAGGAGCTTGTTTTTTTATTTAATAAATATTTTTCTCTTTTGCCAGTTGAGAGCACAGCAAGTATTTATGACTCTGGTTGTTGTTGGATGAGTTAACATCAAAAGGCAGCTAAGACCGGAGAAAAAAACACAGGGCCTCTCTTTGTGAATGTTGAGCAAAAGTCAAATATAATCCGCAAATGAAAATGAAATTCAATTTGCCAACACAAGTCATGTTGAAACAATTGGAAAAGACAACAAAAAACCGAAGAAAAAACTCGGAAAATATTCGACGTACAAATGTTTGCTCTGTTTTAATTGAAAGTCAACTAAAAGTTGAAAGTTGCCATTCAGTGCGACGTTTGCTTACCCAATGCAAATCCGTTGGGAAAATCATCTCGTTTTCGACCAAATTAAATATTGAAAATAATCCGTATATACTCCGAAGGCTTAACTCGATTGAAAAGATTTTAAGAACAAAATCCTTTCAAGAGTTTTTAAATATTTTCGTTCGATTTTCGACGGAGACCGCGCTTAAGATCAGCCCGTACCGCACCGACATCCATTGACGACTATTCAAAAATTCTGTTGAGCAAAGATTTTCACGACACAGAGTCCGCCTAAACATTTATTTATTTTTGTTTTTTTCCCCATCACATATGGCGAAAACAAGCCCAGTTCACGGGTCCGTCCGTCGTCGCTGTGTGTTCTACACATGCTCGTGAGCACATGCAAAAAGTATCTGAGTGTCTGTGGCCGAGTATCTGTATCTCTGTATCCGAGTATCCGAGTATTCGAGCATTCCAGTATCTGTTGCGGCGCATTGTCGTCTGCCGTGACGTGACACACATGTGGGCAATTCTAAGCAGGCAGCAGGCAGGCCATGAAGATTTTCGCCGTTGCTGTTCTTGTTTTGGCCAAACATGTGCCTACGGTTTTTGGCTTTTATGGTTTATGTGTTAATAAGGCGACCTTCATGACCAACCAAAGAGCTGAGATTTTTCTACGCTTCTCTTGTCGTCGTCGAACGCAACTTTTGGCTGCCGATGTGGCAATGGGCGTGGTAAATGAATAAAGAATGAGGCATGGCTTTTTATCTTCTTTGCCACATCAAAGATGTATAGTATTTACGGTCAAGTTTTTCGAGAACTCATTGGGGTTAGAGGCATAAATTCAAAGGAAACTTAAGGAGTCTGATTAAAAGTGACTTAGAACATTAATAGAGTGGAAAATTAAATATACTTTTGCAGCAGGAAGAAATCCTAAAAGGCTTGGGAACCATTTTTTCTTTTTTCGTGTTAAATTTGGGAATATAAGCTTATGGAACTTATTTTCAGTTAGATTTTGTCTTGTATCAGGATTATGTCAACCTTAGACATAATATATTTTTTTTAAATATATAACTTAACTGAAAGAAATATAAGAACTTCGTCATCAGAAGACTAACTTTAAACCAATAATTTTGATCGCATAATATAATTACAAATAATAAAGGAAACATTATAATATAAAAGAGTACAAGGATTAGGTACCTCTTTTTTAGGAAAAGTTAATTTTTTCATGTGTGCCTCAGCCTGAACTAGAGCTGTAAAAACATCGATAGTAATATCGATAGTATCGATAGTGGCTGGGCTGCGCGATACCTCGATTTTTTTTTCCACCATCGATGTATCGCGTTTATTTATATATACAGGCAGGCTCCGGTTTTCACTTTTGTTTTTCGTTTTCGTTTTAGACCAAAATTGTACGTTTTCGTTTTTAGGTGCTCCGGTTTTCACAAACTTTTTGTCATCGGTTTGTTATCGAAATATTTAATTATTTTTATTGCTCAAACAGTTGACTTGGACGTTTTGAGAAGTAAACGGAATGTTTGAATGCCTTTACTTTTTTTAATTGTTTGTTTTAAACCCAAATAAATGCAGAAATTGTTTATTTATCGGTCCAAGAGCGCTGCCACTGTTTAAACAGGAAATTTTATACCTATTTTAAATGGTAAAAGTACCATTTAAACAATAAAATTAAACTGTTCTTCTTTGAACATAATTAATACCCTACTTTTAATTTTACAAGCATTTCGACCAGATTGTTTGGTTCCACCAACAGTACGGCAGCACTGGCAACCAAAACGAAAGTTGTCGTTGCCGACGGCAAATATTTTGTTTGCGAATTCGAGGTGGGGTCAGAAAATAATTCTTTAAAAAGTAATTACGAACTAGATTGATCCACTGATGGTGTGAAACAAACATCAATAGACCAA
>VNJW01012939.1:0-16010 GCA_008042615.1 Drosophila auraria
CCCGATAGCTCAAAAACTGAGAGACTAGTTCGCGTAGAAACCGACAGACGGACAGACAGACGGACAGACAGACGGACAGACAGACAGACGGACATGGCTAGATCGACTCGGCTGGTGATGCTGATCAAGAATATATATACTTTATGGGGTCTGAGATGCCTCCTTCACTGCGTTGCAAATATCATGGCAAAATTATAATACCCTCTGCAAGGGTATAAAAATATATAAAAACACTAGGAGCTCTAAAGCAGGGGTCGGCAGCTTCGTATAGTGTACAGTACAGTGTATAGGAAACATTTTCAGACAGCGCTGTCGGCACATGTTCTATTATATATGTTCTGGTTCCACTGCGGCTGAGAACGTACCGAGTAGCCTGTACACAATTGCTCGGTTCTCGCAGCAGCAGAGAAGCAAATCGTTCGGCTCTGATAGTATCATTCGGGTCTGTTAATATCATTCGGGTCTGTTAGCTTCGCACACATACGCACTATAAAACTGTGTGTGGCTGGGTGCCGACCCCTGCTCTAAAGGTACGGTGTTTTTGTTGTTTTTAAATAGAATTTATACTTACCGTTTCACTTTGTTCAGAAATATTTCATAGCGTTCCGTTGGTGAGGGGCGTTTTGATATTGCCTTTTGTGTTGTTTTACAGTCTAAATCTTTTTGAGATTTAGTTATACATTTTGTAAGAAAGATCTGCTTTGTATGATTTCGTCGAATATTTGAGGATTGGCCGTCAGAACAGGCTCTAAAATGTTCATCTGTGCTTGAATCAATAATGGTTTTTGGCCACGTTAAGTTTTGATTTCGCAATAGCCAATTTAAATTGGTGAGCTCGCGCTCTTCGTCGGAGTCGTCTATTTCGGGAAATGGAGGATTTTCTCCATGGAACGACGATCCGTTTGGAGCAGTCCTGCTTCTTTCATTCATTGTCGTTTCTGTATAAATAAATTTAAAATTTTGAATTCTAATAATCTGCGTTAAAGCTTTTTGTTTATAAACTACATAACTCAACATCATCGTCTTTATTATCAGTTATATGTACATATGTATGTTTGAATATAGCAAAAAAAACAAATAATTGAAAGCTAAAAAAAAATGTTTTAAGTTCATTTGTTTATATAAAACTAGCAATCCAATAGCTGCTCCGCCCGCTGTAAAGTAATATATTTTGAGGAAAGTATTATAAGTTTGGTCAGATGTTTATATCCCTTATGATTGCCTTAAATCAAATAATCATATTCTATAGCTGGCATATACTTACTTAATTGGCATAAATTTATGAAAACATTAAAATAAAATAAACAAAAAAGAAAACTAGCTTCGGCAAGCCGAAGTTGATATACCCTTGCAAATAATAAATCAAATAAAAATAAGGAATCTTATATATCGTTTTATTCTAAAATCTTTAAAAACAACCGATCATTCATATGTCAGCTGTAAGATAAAGTGGTCCGACTTCAATGAAATTTTAAATGTATGGCTAAATAAATTAAAAAGCCACTTACCAAGTTTTATTTCGATATCTTTAAAAACAACGAAAATCGACTAATTTGGCCAGATCATTTCTATGTCAGCTAAAAGATATAGTGGTCCGACTTGGATGAAATTTTAAATGAATGGCTATATTTAAATTATAATGCCATTTATTAAGTTTTAGTCCGATATCTTTAAAAATAACGAAAATCAACTTTTTTTTTCCGATCGTTGCTTTGGTAGCTATAAGATATAGCGGTCCGATTTGCATGAAATTTAAAATGTTTAGCTAAAGTATAATTGAAAGATCATAAATTTTATTTGAGAGCAATATCTTCAAAAATAGCGAAAATATGACACTTTGGCCATATCTTTCCTATGGCAGCTGTTAGATATAGAGGTCCGGTTCTGGCCGTTCCGACATATATTATAGATGCAATAGAAAGAAGACTATCTGCAAAGTTTCATTCGGCTATCTTTAAAACCGAGAGACTAGTTTGCGTAGCAACGGACAGAATATATATACTTTATGGGGTCGGAGAAGCTACCTTCACTGCGTTGCAAACTTCTGGACAAAATTATAATACCCTGCAAGGATATAAAAAGTGTATCGTCCATGTATTCGATTTTCTGTCAATTCGTTAATAGAAAATCTATTGCTATTTGTTTGTCCCGTTCCCCAAAACTGTATCTAACTGATTAATTATACTAATTCCGTGAGGATCTGAACTGCTTTCTCTGTTTACAATGCCAATGCAATGGCTAAGTAAAAAGATGAAAAGAAAGTAGAAAAAAAATATGGATTTGACCCGGGATTCAACACAGATAATATTGTACTGCTAATATAGCTAAGACTTGAATCAATCTTTTGAGCTCTGAAAAATGCTAGTGCATAAATAGAACAAAAAAAAGTTCAGCCATTCAAAAGAAATTAAAAAAAAAGAAAGAAAGAAGCTAACTTAGGTAAACCGAAGTTGGTACACTCTTGCAGTCTGCAATTGGATCATTGAAAATCGATCCATTTTGATAAAATTTTAAAATATCGACAATACATTTGCATATAAATCGACCGATCGCTTCTAAGGCAGCTGTATGATACAGTTGTCCGATCTTAATGATTAAAAATTTAATTCTTTATTCAGATTTTTCGTGACCTGTATTTTCCTTATTCGTAATTTGCGCCAACTCGAAATATTCAGAAATCGGATTTGTTGACTATTAATTGCCAGATACACAGATCGTTTTGTCAGAAGACAAATGCAGCAGGTTTGTTCATACAGCCTGTTTCACTCTTACCAAGGAGATCATTAGTGAACTTTGTTGCCGATCGAACTTCAACATTAAATGCGTCATTATGTACTAGTGCCTTGCTGAACCCGGACTTGGGAATCTGTAAAACCCTATGCAATAACTTCGGCCGCACTTACTGTTGGTGGCCAGAGGGGGGAGTTTTATTTCCTCTACCTCTGTGTGCTTTTTCTGGACTTTGTTCCGTTAGAACTCCCATTGGGAGTTACTCAGCAACGGTTTGTTGGATTTTAGCATATATTTTAATGATTGCATATTTTTGGGATGTGTTGATTTTCCATTATTTTAAATTCTTTATTCAGATTTTTCGTGATCTGTATTTTCGTTATTAGTAATTTGCGCCAACCGAGGTCTATAGTCAACCTGATCTTGAATTCATACTTTTTGCTGCTCTGCAGTGTGCCATACTGGCCGACTTCGTAAGGTCAGTTTGGCAGCATGAGTTGGTATGAAAAATTATCAATATCTCGAAATGCGCACAATTGTAGCATTGGCTTTGTTTTTAGTTTGTTAGTTTAATATCTCCACTAATTTTTAGTATTATCTTGAGCTCGGCGAAATATGATATTTTTTTTTGTTTTCCACTAAAAATTGAAAATTAGGAAAAATAATACCATTTTTAAAAATCTAAAAAAAAAAAAGAAGTACAAAAACAAAATTCTATTTTATTATTAATTCATATTTAAAATTGATTCCTAGAGACAGAAAAATATTTTTTTTTCTTTGAGCTTAACTACTTTTTTAGTAAAATTAATTTAAATCTGTCGATTTAGCGAGTCTTTAACCTTTGTGCAACTATAGAAAAATGTTCCAACTTTGAGCAGCGACTATAAACATTAGAAAGTTTTTGTTAATTACAAAGTTTTGGTTTTGAATAGCTTGATCAATTACTAATTGAAGGGTATAAAAAGATTTGCTTAATTCAACAACACGAAATCCGACTTTTGCAACGAGTTTTCGGAAAATGAGCCACTGTGCATGTACATGTCAAAACACATATCAAAGACTCTTTAAAAATGCTTTTGAGCCCAAAAATATTAAGATTTACAAGTGGCTAAAACAATCCCCTGACTTAAATCACATTAAAAACTTGTGAGAGATTAAACAGGTAAAATGGTAAAGCTTTAATTTCCAGTTAAGCTAAAATTATGGAATTGCGGTCAAAAAATGCAGTATGGATCACCTACAATGACAAAAAGAATAATAAAGGAGACTAAAAATAGAGGTGCCCTGCAGTACCAGTCATCAACAAGTCATAAACAAAACATCAACGTTGTTGATGAATGAATCATCGATGAAATTCCATACAAACTACTCATAAAATTAACATTCACATGGCGTCATCAGTGACAAATTCATCAATGACTCATCAACTTTTCATCGACAAAAACTGGTATTTTTCATCAACAGATTAGATCAGGCGTCACAAATAACATTTATGAGATAAATAATAATCTACTTCTGTATGTATGTGTTATAACGTAACATATGACATTTAGATAAATATGTACATATGGTACATAATCATGTATATACATCAAACGAAAAGTATTGCGATGTAGATTAAAGATACTTTCAATCTTTCAAATAATACCGCCGCTTTCAAAAGTAATAGAAATTTAATTTTTATTTTACAGTTTTCAAAATAAAAATTGAAAACAATTTTTATTGGCAACTTTAATTTAAAAAAAAATAAGAGTTTTGATTAATCTTTTATGAAAAAATTGAAAAATAGGAATTAATTTGAACTTTTTTATTAAAAATCAAAAATAACAGTTATTTTGCAATTATTTTTATTTAATCAAAAAAAATACCTCTTATTTTACAATTTTTATTTAAAAAATTATAACTGTTACGATCGATAATCATGATCTTTTAATTTAATTAAAGTCAAACATTTTAAATTTCATCCAAATCGGATCACTATATTTTATAGCTGCCATAGGAACGATCGTGCCAAATTAGCCGATTTTCGTTGCTTATAAAGATAACGAGTTAGCTAGAACCCTTCGATTTCGGATTAATATTATATTGTATGTATATGATCACTTAATTTTATTATAGCCTTACATTTTAAGTTTTATTTAACTCGGATCACTATATCTTATAGCTGGCATAGGAACGACCGGGACAAACTAAATATTTCTAAATATATCGGATTAAAACTTGGATCGATTTTCCATTATCCAATTCTAACCTGCAAGGGTATACAAACTTCGGCTTACCAAAGTTAGCTTCCTTTCTTGTTTTAGCTATATACAAAAACACTATATATATACATTGATAGTTTAAAATGTTTACCATTTAGTAAACAATTTCTTTGAAGTTTATATAGTATTTATAATAACTTTAATGTTTATATCACTATAAGTATGTGTGTACAGTATAAGGTTAACAATAAAGGTCCAATTCACCGATAAATTCAATGGAAATTAAACTGTAATTTACATATCATTGGCAGAATATTATGTTTTTTCGATGTATCACTGATTTAAAATATTTATACACATATTAGTAGGAATACAAACGGAATTATTTAAACTACGTCAAGTCCATATTGACCAATCGCAGGCCAAGTAAGTTCTATAACCTTTTGTTGAAGGTTATGCAACCAGAAAATTGAATCGAAATACGGAAAACAACAAAATATATTCAATTTCTTTAAATTAATGACTATTCTGTTTTAATAATTATAACATATCAAATGGATTTTGATTTACACTGCTAAAGGTGTTCATTTTTTTTACCTTAATAGCATAAGTACATATGCACTTATTATACTGTTTTTAAATCAATACTTTCTTCACTTCCAGTTGAAAAGTATTTTTTACTATATTTATGTTTTCTTCTTTTTATTTTATTTTTTTTTGCTTACGAGCTGCACTACGTGATGTTGCTGCACCTGTGCTTTTCAGTCTAAGTAGACCAACCCTCCTTTTTTTACTAAAACGCCAAAAGAACGTTAGTGGCTAGTTCTCTTACGGTCTTATAGGGTCATGAATAGACTCTAGTCAGGGGGTGGACTTGCGGTCACTTTATTAAAGTTAATTTAATTGGGTTTCAGAAATACGTTTTAATATTTGCCACTTTTTTACCCTTATTTTTATTAGAAAACTGGAAATCTCCTTTGCCCGAATAACGTCCACGAATATATATTTTGGGTTACCCAAAAGACTATTGGCATTAACAACCCTATTTTTCCATATTCAGATAATTGCATATGCGCTGGACATATGGACGTAGTACACTACAACGGCCACTGGCACTTGTCATCGAATTCCTCCACCAATGTACAGTTGTGGTCAAAATAAGAGCATAGTGATAGGCTTTTCCAAACAAAAAGAACGTGTCAAACTTGGAGGAAAAAAGTATTATATGTACAATCTTGGATCATAATTTTATTCCAAGTAAATTTTTAAATAAATTTACAAAAATAAATATAATTTGTCAGAATTCCGTTAAAGTAATTAAGGAATGTGCCGAAAAGAAACTGCACTTTCTTTCTACTATAACTTTCATGTTTTTTATTCGATTTCAATTTTTCTTTTTGTTTTATTTTAAAGCAAAACATAACGTTCAATTTTTATAAACAGAATTATAAAAAATTAACATCTTATTTTTAAGCGAATTTTTTGTTTAACTCCTCTCATCAGGTTCTGCACACCCTCCTTGGTGACCTTGCCGGCTGCACGCATCCAGTTTTTTTTCATGTCTATGGTATTTTGGGAGAGACTACCATTTTATATTAAATTTCGCTTAACGATGGCCCAATATCTCTCAATGGGACGTCAGCTCTGGGCAATTTGGTGGGTTCTCCTCTTTTGAAACAAACTTGATGTTTTCCGCCTCAAGGAGCGCCAATGTTGACCGGGCATAGTGCGCTGACGTTCGTTCAATCGTGTCAAAACCGACTCTCTCGCTCTTAATTCTCTCTCGCTCAATTTCTCTCTTGAAAAATTATGTTGATGAATCATTGATAAAATGTTGATGAATTATTAATGAAACGTTGATGAAATGTTGATAAAATGTTAATAGAAGGTTGATGAAATTGTTGATGAATTATCTATGAAATGTTGATGAATCATCGATGAAATGTTGATGAAAGGATCATGAATCATCGATGAATCATTGATTAATTTGTCACTGATGTCAGCCTAGGACATGCCTATATTACTTTCATCAACAGATTGTATAAAATTTTATCGATGATTCATCAACAATAACGATGTTTTTTTGATGAAACGTTGATGACAGGTACTGCAGGGGATTTTGTTGAGTTTGTTTGTGTGTGTATACTGCGTTCATATTGAGCTCTCTCTTCTCACTTCCTTTATTACTGCTACTGTTTTTGTTGTTGCTTCATATGTTTCGGCGATAAAGAGAGCGTCATCGAGCTAAGGCTGCAACTTTTGCAGAGCGGCTTTGCGAATTGCATATAATGAAGTGTGGACAATTATTTGATCGTGGATCATTTCATTAACTAAACATGCATCGGAACACCCAATATTCAATAAGCAAGATTTTAACGGCCTTTCCGTCTGTGGGTCTGTGTGTGTGTCGATTTTTATACCCGGTACCCTTAGGGTACAAGGGTATTATAAGTTAGTGCCAACCGAGAATGTATGTAACAGGCAGAAGGAGAAATCTCCGACCCTATAAAGTATATATATTCTTGATCAGCGTCACTAGCCGAGTCGATCTAGCCATGTCCGTCTGTCCGTCTGTCCGTCTGTCCGTCTGTCCGTCTGTCCGTCTGTCTGTCCGTGTGAAGCAACAGATCTCAGAGACTATAAGAGCTAGAGTTACCAAATTTGGTGACAACATTGGAATCTGTTGCACGCAGATCAAGTTTGTTTTAAAATTTGGCCACGCCCACTTCCGCCCCCAAAAAAACGTAAAAAACTTAAATAAGCTAGATTCGTTAATTTTGGCTCAAAGTAAATAGATACAATAAATAAGTAGGCATTTGCGGACCTTTTCTGAAAATTTGAGTAAAATCGGATGATAAACATGGAAGTTATTAAACAATTAAGTTTCTTACCATCTTGAGCCACAACGGCAGTAGCGAAAAAAAGTGTTGCGTGCTTTTGGGCGCAGTATTAACTCGTAATACAGCTGCGTACAGAATTTGTCTCTTTTAAACTTTGCTCAACATGTTTTTGGCAAAATTTGTCTTTATTTGTCAACATTTTGTTTTTCCCATATCCGTGTGCTATTTAATTTCACGCACAATACTTTGGGTACCGGGTATCTCACAGTCGGTCGCACTCGACTGTAGCTTTCTCACTTGTTTTGTTTTAGATTCCTGGAACCACTTTTATTTTATTTAACAGCTCGAGCAAAACATCTTTTGTTCTACGACTTGTTGGTTTTCCCGCTAATTTGGCGGCAAAACAGCTAAAAAAAACTAAATTTCCGGCGTCCATAACTTCTAAACGACTACAGAAACGTGCTATATGTAGTTAGAAAGGTATTTTAAAATGATAATAGCTTTGTTTTGATATAATTTCTCTAAATATAATATTTAAGTATTTATAATTAAAAAATTGTTTTTTTTTGAAGTCTTTAAAATTTTTTTTTTTTTAATGGCTCTCACGATTTTGATAGTCACCCTAGGCCATATAGCACTTGAGATTGCTCAACTTTTGGTATATAACACAATCTGGGAAAATTCGCTTTCTCGAGATATTACTCATTAAAATTAGTAGCAAAGATCCCTTTACATCAGTGATGTCCAAGCGGCCGCCACATGTGGTTGGTAAAAACTCTGCCGGTTCTCTGCCGCTACACAGACAGTGTAAACGTGACGTGAGCAGCAGCAGCAGAGAAGAGAGAGAATGAGAGGTCAAGTGGTGCGGTTGCCAGAGCAGTTCAAAGCATTAAAACGTCTCGCGCGAAGCCAACTTCGTTTTTCTCTTACGCACACAAATGCAAGTCCCATGTCATTGTATTTGTGTGGACATCACTGCTTTACATTCACTATGCATACATTTATGTAAAAATACATGGAGAGTCATAAAGAGACGTGCACATTTGCAATAAACCTTAAAACCAAAACAAAATATTTTAAAATTTAATTTAAAATTAATTTGATCTACTTATGGCGTTATGGCGATACTTTGTCTGGAAAACAGGAAAAAAAAACCTTGACAAATTTTATCTAAATATTATAATCTAGAATTTAGAACTAAAACAAATTTTTTCTATTTTTTTTTTTTTATTTCTTTTTTGAAAATGGCTTTTACGACTTCAGGCCGTATAGCCCATGAGCGTTAAGAGCGTCCTCTCTTCCTAGACGACCACTTTTCTACAGCTTCTCGCCTTTGTAAAACTACTTGGGCATTCTTAAGCTTGCAAGCCGACACCTTCAGATAGCTGAGCACTGTGGACGGAAAAGCGTTGGTGTGCAGCAGTGGCGTCGGCGTCGGTGCGCAAGGAACCTCTCACTTTTCCGAGTTCGCCTCTTCGTCAGGTTCTAACGGAACCGGTGGCGGAGCCTGCACAGGAGTCGGGTCGGGGCGGGGGCGCATACCCAAACTTATCCTTTTCCTCCGGGGGCAGGACCGCCTCCACTTACTCCTCCTTGGGCAGGGCCAGGTGATGTAAGTTCGGGATTATAAGAGACTTGCTTGAGAAGAGAACGGTTGATGCGTCTACATCCGAGTTGTAGACTCGGCTTCAGGCTAAGAGATTTCAGTGGACTGCAATGGTTCCTGCAAATATTACGTCTCCAGTCAAGCTGCTGGCTGGCAGAACCACGTGAAATCTTTATTGTTACTTAAGCCTAATACTCACCAGCGCTAGACCCTTAGCTAGCGGAAAGGGTTTCATAATTCTAGTGTGACCACGTTTCATGGCGTTCACCGAAAATCCATACAAAACGGCTAAACGGCCATACTGTCAGCTGTGTTTGTTTACAATTCAAATTAAACGCCGCCAAGCCGCGTACCCACAAATACGTGCAAAATGAAGAAATTATTTATTTCTTTACTTAGATTATGATTTTCAATGTAGCGGGGCCAGCTCCCGATGCCGCCGAGCTGCTCCTGGCGATCTGCTCTTGGCCCTGCAGCTGCTGCCACTGCTGGAGATCCCGCTAGGGAGTGTTGACCGAAAGACATCTTTGTGTGTCTGGCCTCGTTCGTCTGCTGCTCCTTCTCCTCGTCCAGTTGCCTGCTGCTGGATCTCTCCGCATTGTAGTCGTAGGACACCTGCGACGTGCCGCATCGTTGGGCACATCCACGTCCACGACGGCTGCTGCCACAAACTTGGCGCCTAAGTCGCCGCGCGCACCATGATCTCTCTCCATGAGCTCTCCACGGAACCCAATGGCGTCTGCTTGCCCAGTCCATTCCCGTTGCCACTTCCATTTCCATTCCCGTTGCCACTTCTCCTTCTTGTAGTCCTTGTATGCTTCGAAGCACCAGCATTTTGGAGTGGCAGCCAACTAAGAAAGAACCACTGGTCAGGCCGCAGAGCCATTGATAAATTAAAAGCCGTTGATATATTTGTAAAAGGATGTAATTTTAATGCAAGCACGCCTGCTAATTAATAAATAATTATAAATATAAATCTGTGATTTAATCACCATTTTTCTTATTATACGCTTACAAACCTAAAATATAAAATTAGAAAATATTTCTTAGGTAGATGATTCCACGTCAGAAAAGTTACACTGTATCTGAAAAAGTTATTAATATTAAGCGGTTTTTGCTGTTTACCTTACAGAAAGTTACCTGGTCAGGTGTATAAAGATGTGTATGAGGCAACAAAAATGTTGAACCCAAATCTCGTTCAGTCATTGTATTCGCATGCTGAAAATATTGTTTAAGACTAATTAACTAATAATCTTAAAATAAAAAAATAAAGTGTTATTTACATTAATTTCCATGGTTTCTGCGAACTCGACGTCTTCTGACCTAAATTGATAAATTAAAATTTATATTATTTATTTTTGAATAACAAAACATAGTGCGATAATCTATGGATAAGAAGGAGCATCTCCGACCACGTAAGACGACGAGCACAGAAAGTAGCAATGAAAATGTATTTTAACACCAAGCACGTGCTTGTTAGGGTGAGTTGTTAATAAGTGCGAAAGATAATAGTATAGGTTAAAGAAAACTAAGGACTCTACCCTACACCATACAGACTACTAGCTTAGCTCAGCTACTTGGGTTTGCTAAGGACGGTAAATAAATTAGGAGAAGTCTACTAGAATAGGAAAGTAACTTTAGGTTTAAGGTCCAGTTTAAGCCACGAAGAGCGAAAAGTAAAAAGTTATATTGAACTGACTCAATGCGTTTGCTGTGGACGTCTCACTTTGGACTCCAAACGCAAGATCCATATCTAAAAAAGACGAACTAATGCAATGTAAAGATTCTTTGTGACGTAGGGGTCATCGAATTCCATCGACCACCGCTTAATACATCCTGGCTTTATTCACAATGCACTAAATATGATCAATAAACTCTAAGGCTCTAGGCTTACGTTTAGTGTTGACAAAATTATTAAACTTTTTTGGGTCCTGCGAGAACCCTACAATGAGTCAAATAGTTTGTATAACACTGCGCGTTAAGCACAATGAACTCAGACCGAGCCGCTAAATAGCGAGAATGCACAGCTTTAGAGCCGCTACATTGAAATTTATAACAGAGATTGGACTTAATGTTTTTAAAGCGAGTCAACTCTTTACTAAGCCAAGGAGGTTTATTCGAGATTGACGGATAGTAAGAAAGAACACATTTGGTAAAAAAAGGAATTGACGGCATTGTAAACCAGTATGTAGGAATGCTGCAGTCGAGCAGTTACAGCCGACTGTGAGATACCCGATACCCAAAGCACTGTGGGTAAAATTAAATAGCACATAATCAAGGGAAAAAGAAAATGTTGACAAATGAGGACATATATACATATACTTTTACGACAATGGCTTATTTACACGTTTTTCATGATTTTCGGGGGCGGAGTGTGATCTGCGTGTAGCAGATATAAATGTTTTCACAAAATTTGTGCAGCTCTTATAGATTTTGAGATCTGTTGGCTCGTACGGACGGACGGACAGACGTACTGATGGACATGGCTAAATCGACTTGGCTAGTGATACTGATGGAAATTTAGGAAGCTTACTACGTAAGCCTTTTATGATAGGAAAGAAGGAGAGAGAGTTGGTTAGTTTATTTTTGAGCAGACGACGTAAACAACACAATGGGTTTATCTGGCCTGGGAAGGCTAGTCCCCGCCAGCCGCCTTTTTGTTTTTCTCAGCTTCGCACTCTCTCTCTCTCTCTCTCTCTCTTTCTCTCTCTCTCTCTGTCTCTCTCTCTCTCTCTCTTTGATGTTAACTTACATTTGAATATTCGATCCATTTTCTTCTGCAAAACCGGCAGAAACAAGGGTTGCCTCGATATTAGGTAGTATTCCTATATCAATAGATCTTTTTGAAAAGTTCTCATGAGGTCCGCATGGATTTATATTGAGATCATGTTTACATATTACACTTTTCCACGTTATGTCTGGCAATGATCTATTATTATCTTGGTTGTTATTAAAACGATGATGCTGCTGTTTCTGGGAAGAAATATACGGCCAGCAATACTTAGCACGTGGAATCATGAATGCAATAGAGCGATCAGTTTGTAAAGACTTATCATGATTATGGATGGAAATCATCGAATTATCAACTGCCTTTCTAATATTTAGAATATCGTACATATTACGTATCGGAATGGCCTTCACTCCATGGCATTTCTGTAATAAAATTATATAACATCAATTATTACATTTTCAATTTGTCCTAAGATGAACTTTTACCTTTAGGGAAAGTGACGACCCATGACTGCATTGACTATTAGTGTCATTCATATGACTTTCCGTTGATGTTATCATACTAGAATGCAATGCGTTGGCTTTAATAAACGTTTCGTTTCTTTTTCTACTAGTGTTTATTAGTAAGAAAAAAAAGAGTAAAAATATAGCCAATAGTGTACCACTAACAATTATAAAGATTGCTATAATCTTAACATTAATTTGGCACTTGCTGCCAGCATACCAGGAATGGCATTTGCATTCCAAATTTTTCTTTTCTGTTATAATACATTTCCCATGATAATGGCATTTATCGCATCCAATTGTATTGTCAGAGCAAATTCGCCCTGGATATAGAGCATTATCTGATATATCTACATGGCCATTTTTGCAACTGCATGTATAGCTACCAATTAAGTTAAAGCAATATGCGTTAATGGAGCAGTCATTAAAGTTTTCCGAAATACATTCATCAAAATCTAGAATATATATATAAAACTCAGTAATTAAAATGTTTTATCATTCAAGAACAAATTAGAGGGTTTACCTTTAATATCTAACAGGTCAAGTCCATTTTTTGAGAAATATATTCCAGTATTTCCCATACTAAAGTTGCTTTGTCGTAAGTATTTTTGAAAAATGGTTTTTAGTTGATTTTCATTACTGTTTTCGGAGAGCTAAATGAATATATTAAAAAAAAACATAATAATAATAAATAATTAATAATAATAAATAAATAATAAATTAATAATAATAAATAAATAATAATAATTAAAATAATAATAAGAAGTACTGCTCGCTCGCTCACCTGCAATATAAATTGAGCTATTAACGTATCATTCTGTTCCGTAGAAATTACCGCTTTTAATTGAACATTATGATATATATCGCGAAGATCCGATTGCATTAGCATACGATCTGCGGCTTCCAATAATATCGTATTACTTTTTAATATATCGTTTAACCGCAAATATTGACTTGCCCCATAATTTGCTAGCATTTGTACTTCATAGGTATACGTAGCTAAAAAATATTACACATTAATAATGAATATTATATCAATATTAAATATATATATGTATATACATAAATACTTACGTTTACAGGGTCGATCCGGAAACATGCGTCCAAAACTTGGACGACACATACAGTGACTCTCCTCCGATTTACTGCCATTATTAGTTATAGCTACACATATTTCATTTTTATTTGACTTACACGATGGTTGACAATCATTATCAAAACTCTTTTTAAAATAATTTGAAACTTTTGGCGGGTAATTAATAACAAAAGCTTCTGAGTTAGCTTTAGTAATTGTGAAATTGTTGGAATATTTGAATGGCGACCTCAAATCGTTATTATTAAC
This sequence comes from Drosophila auraria, assembly GCA_008042615.1. NCBI lineage: Eukaryota > Metazoa > Arthropoda > Insecta > Diptera > Drosophilidae > Drosophila > Drosophila auraria. The sequence goes on from VNJW01012939.1 coordinate 13,957, forward strand.
ATTTATGTTTGTTGTGAAGGATTTCATATTTTTCACTTCAGTAATGCCTAGGTTCGTTGAGGAACTTATATTATAACTTATTATACCTTTTATAGGCCTTATTTCCTTATTTAAGTCAAGCTTTTGTGGTATGAAGTCAGAAGTTATTATTTCACTGTAATTTAAAGATAAAGTATTATCTATTTCTCTAAAGCTAGCTTTTGTATCTCCTAAAATTTGAACCGAAGAAACGGGTATTACTTCATATATATAATTATTATTTTTAGTTTTATTAATATTATTATTGTTATTGCTATTACTATTATTATTATTATTATTATTATTATTATTATTATTATTATTATTATTATTATTATTATTATTATTAATAATATTTTTATTCCTATTATTATTTTTATTATTCTTATTATTATTATTATTATCTTTATTATGCTTATTAGCCCTGTTCAAATTATTATTTTTGAAAGCAGTTGTTAACCAACTTGCTGTGTCAGCAACGTTATTTATTGTTGTGGTTGGTTTTATTGTAAAATTATCATCGAAACTTCTTGTTTTCGTAGGCTTTAATATATTATAATAATTGATGGATTTCCATGTACTGTGTGTCTTTGTAGTTACCAATAAATTTAATGAAGTTTTCCTTGATAATAAGTGAATATTATCCTGTAAGTTTTCAGATGGTTCCAGTATTCTAAAAGTTTTCCTTGATGATGTTTTTAATGAAATAATTGTATTTGATTTCTTAACACTTGACATTTCAGGATTCCAAATAAACAATTCCTTTGTGGGGCTTAGTAAAGCTGCGTTAGTTACTGGTATTACACTCAAATAGTTGTGACTATTATCTAATGCTTCAACTAACGACGTTTGTAACTCGATAATTTTATTTGATGTAGAATTTATAGGCCTTATTTCTTTAATATGGCCTAGTCTATTAAAATGTGTAAACTCACCATTAGCATTGTATGGAACGCGTTTTTCTGGGATAATCATGAGATTCCCAACTGCATTTTGTGCATATTGTGAAGAAGGACGACTTTTTTGCTGACTGTATGATGAATTAATAATATTTATTGTACCTAGTTTGTTTTTAGTCAAGGTACTAAAATTTGTAGCTATTGAAATCCAATCATTTAATATAGGTTTCTTTTCTAGGAATTCCTTTTTTTTTTTTGATATCGCACTTATTACATGAGGAGAGTCGTGAGAGGAATCGGCATTTTGATCATGTTCTGTAGAGAGCTCATAAAAATTTTCTTGAAGGATTTGTGGAATCTCCTGTTTTGGCAAATATAGGCTAGGGTATTCATTTTTCCAATTAGACTTGTCAACATAGGATGTGTACTTAGTTAGACCCGTCCCTTTTTTTGTATTTTCAGGACTGCATAAACTACTTAATTTGGTTTCATATTTAAGATCCGATCCTTTAAACGCCAAGTCCTTACTTTTAAGAGTTACCACCTCATAATTTTTAAGTGCTAACAGAGGCGTTTCGAAACTATTAATGTGAAGACCTTTAATAGCTGTAGCGTGCGCACTGTTTTCAGTTTCCCTTTTGAATGTTATTGGCGGGGCATGCATATTAATTGTACGACTAAGAACATCATTTCTTAGGTTTACTTGATGAAGAAGTGTGGATAATATTGGTTTTAATGTTTTTTGATCAGTTTTGAAATCAGAAGTGAAATAAAAGGTATCATAGCTGGTATCTTGTTTTCTTGTGCTGAATATTTGTGGTTGTCGAAATATATTCAATATTTGATTACTATAAAAAGCGGTATTAAGTTTAAGAGATGCATATTGATCAATACTTTGATCGATATGTGAAAATCGTATTGGATCTGGGGGCCTTTCCAATGGGATAAACTCGTAGGATGGCATACTCAATAGTTGCTTTTGCTTATGGAGAGGAATCGGTGGTGGCTTCAATATGATATCATTTCGAATGCTATTAGATCGGAAATCTATGAATGGTATACTAGGCTTTAAAGTAGTTAAAAAACGATTACTTAATGTTGAATAATAGCCAGAAAATATTTGAGTGTGAGAAATTC
>VNJW01012940.1:0-13889 GCA_008042615.1 Drosophila auraria
TTAAATATCTCAATCGTGATTAGTTTAAAAAAATATATTTTTTATTTTTAATAAACACTTAATCACTATTACATTAGGTCGAACTTATTTCACTGCTCTTTAACTTTGCTCGGGTTTATCAACTGCTTCAATTGGATCTCAAAAATCGACTGCCTCTCTCTGGGTCATTGATTAATAATCAAACCTCGGCTTAAGAGATCTATCCCTAATATCCCAAAATATTGTCAAAGAGAATGACTCTCAATTGGTAAAGAGAATGGACTCAAGAGAGTCGGAAAATGGGGTGATGCAATTAGTCAATTGATTTTGCAATTCTAGCTTGGCCGGAAATTGATGTTTATTTTAGCGGACTCAAGGGATCGCTTCGGACTCCGATGTTTACAATATCGGCTGGGATGTTTATAGCATCCGTTAGATTCGGACCGCGTGAAATTGATCTGGGTGGGAAAGAAATTGCTGACCACGGGTTAATCTTGGGTCTTGACAGAGTTCTATGGGAAATAAGCCTTCGGCTCAAAGTTGTTTACAAGTAGGGTAAGAACCCTTAAGTAATGTGTCATATCACTTGCACGGATAGCAGCAGTAACGATTACCAGGACAACACATGGCCGACGACGAAAAAAACAACCTTTGCGCACGGGACACATGGAGACCCACGCCGAGAGTAGTACGGGTGAGCCGGCCAAGGGCCACTGCCAACAGTGGGAGGCCAGCGGTGCGTAGGATGTAGGGAATAGTATAGGGACAACTAGAGTTCACATTGGACATGTATTAAATAAAATCAGAAATAAGTGAAGATAATACCCCCTGCTACCAGAACCAAGGCGGGAGTGGCCTCCGGCTAACGGAGACACATACGTCTCACGTTTTGAGGCCTTCTACTCCTCCCCGGGGCTAGACGACCGACTCCCGACTGACGGGGTCGGCTGCCCTCATTCCGCCCCTCTCTCTCCGGGGCTGGACGACCGACACCCGGCTGACGGGGCCGACTCCTCGTACCCGGATTGGGCCTGTTCAGGTCTGCTGACCGAACCGGAAGACAGGCAGGCAGCATGGCCGTAGGCAGGCACCCCTCCCCCTTGCCAGAGGTCCGACCCCCGGTTGACGTAACAATTACGACTATAGCTTGTATACAATTTTATCTGATTTTCGGGGGCGGAAGTGGGCTTGGCCAAATTTGAAAACAAACTTGATGTGTATGCAACGGACTAAAATTCTGTCCCCAAATTTGGTGCCTCTAGCTCCAGTCACTGAGATCGGTTTCTCGGTTTCCAAAAAGTTATTATACCACTGTACCCTATGGGTACCTATATACATTCAAGTCCCGGTTTTCACTTTTGTTTTCGACCAAAAACGTACGTTTTCGTTTTTATGTGCTCCGGTTCTCACAAACTTTTTGTTTGTTTATTTATCGGTCCAAGAGGGCTGCCACTCTTTGAACATGGACTTTTATACCTTTTTTAAATGGTAAAAGTAGCACTTAAACAATTAAATTTAACTGGTTTATTTATTAAAACCTTATTTTATTCTTATATGTGGTGTTCGCGCCAAGAGGACGCTTATTTTCAAGAGCCAGTGTGAAGCGCTAGCGGCCTCGAAATGTCCCGCTTCACAGAGCCCAGCGCTCTCGCACGCTACCTCCCTCCCTCCCTCTCCGCCTATCAGTCCGCAAGAGATTTCCGATGTAATGACATGTAATTACTTCATTTTTACGACCAGCCTATGAAGGAAAATAAAGTGCAACTATATACAAATTATTTCTGCCTAACCGTCTATTCATTTTTCTACGCGGGATTTTGGATCTTCAAACTCGACCATATTATTTCGTCTTCTGAAATAATAAAAGGAGCACTTAAACAATGATATTTAACTGGTTTATTTATTAAAACCAAATGTTATCCTCCTTGAACATTATAAATGCCCACCTTTTAATTTTACAAGTATTTCGACCAGATTGTTCTGTTCCTCCAACAGTACGGCAGCACTGGCAACCAAAACGAAAGTTCTTGTTGCCGACGGCAAATACTTTGGGTGGAGGGGGTGGTATTATTAACTTTCGAGGAATGCAACGATGTTGAATTCCTTTTTGTGAAGCTATCATTTAATGGTTGTTTTACTTGTATTACATGTTCCTACATTCCCCCCTTGTCGGAACTTCCAATTTAATGGAACCACCTTTCCGCTATCCAGTCGGTCTAGAATAGACTTTCGGATAGGGACCATTTAGTTTTTCTAGGCGATTTTAACATTCCTGGAGCTTTTTGGTCCACAACTGAATCCTCATACACTTTTTTATCTACAGCACGACATGATTTTATTGATGGCTTGTTTGACATTTCGTTGTCTCAAGTCATGTACCATGTACGAAATTCCTTATTTTGCTTGCTCGATCTCTGCTTTGTCTCTGATCCGGCAAGAGTTAGTTTGGTCAGGGTCCTGCCCTTGACGCAACCCGAAGAGCCATACCATCCTACTTTCGATGTGATTATCGATATTGCGATTGCTATGGAAAAAAAGTCTGATTGGCCAGCTAAGAAAGTCCACTGTTTTCGCAGGGCGAATTTTCGACAACTGAAAATTTTCATATCTGACTTTAATTGGTCCAATCTTTACAAGTGCACTGACATGGTTGATGCGATGGATATTTTTTACAATGCCATGAATTCCTTTTTACTGAATGTTTTCCGTTATACTATCCGTCAATAATATGACCCTCCATTGTTTAGTAAAAAGTTGACTCGCCTCAAAAATGTCAAGTCCAATCTCTATACTAAATTTAAACGTGACGGTTCTCAAGCTGTCCATTCTCGCTATTTAGCGGCTTGGTCAAAGTTCACCGTCCTTAACGCGCAGTGTTATAAAAACTATTTGACTCGTTGTAGGGTTCAGTTCGGTTGTCAACACTAAACGTAAGCCAATTGCCCATTCTTTCTCGCTTTCATTTGAAAATACGACAGCAAACAATGATCAGGCAATCGCCGATCTTTTGCTTAGTTTTTCCAACCTACTTATTCTTAGTCATCCGATTTAAACAAGACCTATTCTTATAGCATGCCCAAATCAAGCCTTATCTTCAGTCCTAGCTTAAACGCAAGCTTCCTTCTTCGGATTTTTCGACGTGTCAAGGCAGTTATTCGTCAGGTCCCGAATACCAGGCTGTGTGCTTAGGTATTGTGCCGAGGTCCTGTGCAGCCCCGTTCTAAAATTGTTTACCTTATCCTTAGAAACTTCCCAATTTCCCATTATTTGGAAAGAAACATTCGTCTATTCTCTCCACAAAAAAGGGAAGCCAAGTCGATGCTAACGACTATAGAGGAATCTCTAAGTTGTCAGCCATCCCATAACTTTTCGAAAACGTAATAACTCCCCATTTGCAGCACCTGCAAAGATCAGTAACTTCTTCATGCCAACATGGACTTATTAAACGAAGATCAACGACAACTAACCTTCTGGAGCTCACTTCTTTTATGATAAGTGGCTTTCCACAAAATTTTCAGACAGATGTGATTTATTTTGATTTCAGTAAAACATTTGACTCCGTTAATCACTCCCTTCTTGTTAGGCAATTCGACCTAATGATAATTTAATTCCAGAGTACTGCTAAACAGGAACGGCGCTAGCCAGTCGGATTTCCAAACAGATCTTAATAACTTTCAAAAATGGTGCAGTGCAAACTTATTAAACCTAAATGGCTCCAAATGCAAGCTGATGACATTATCACGTGTCTCTCCCAAGCTTGCTGTTGGGACACTCCTTGGTCCCATAGCGTTTCCACTGACTTCGAGCCTCTGGTTTGTAGTAAAGACTGAAATGTATAGGCTTAAATTTTTATTTAAACATTCGGTTGCAAAAATTAAGATAAATTAAATTAAATAAACGCTTACACTTGTGGTTTGCCGCTCTTCAAATTCACAATGACGCTTACATACTATGGTTGTCCTGCTCTCTCAAAATCAGAACCTTCTCAACACTACTAGTGTTAGATAACGTTTAACAGCAAAGTTACAAAACGATTTTCTTAACTGAAAAATACTAGCAATTCAAATTGGGCAATTAGCTTGCGACTGCGAAACCTTCGCCAGCCTCGCAACACTTGCGACTTATACGCTGAACTGCTGCTCTTTGGAAAGGATCACTCGGGGTATCCGCTTAGATCCTTAATTGGAGTTTATTGATCATATTTCGTGCATTGTGAATAAAGCTAGGGGTGTACATGGATTTATTAAACGGTGGTCGAAGGAATTCGATGACCCCTACGTCACGAAGAATTTATACATTACATTTAGGTGTTGCTTTTTGCCATTGACCGAGCAATTTTTGTACAACTGCGCAATCGATTGATTGGATGTGTTTTTCAGAATATTCTTTAGAATTACAGCAATAATGATTGGTTAAGAAATGCGCCAAATTCAGGTGAAGTCACGATATATAAATCAATTGACAATGTTATGAATCAAGATGAGGCAGTGAATTATTCAATTGAATTTTTTAATTCATTGGAACCAGCTGGCATGCCACCGCTTAGCTTTAATCTGATAGTATGTTCTCTGATTATATTATTGCGAAATATTAATCCACCAAAACTATGTAATGTGCCAGATAGGCAGTGATAAAACTATTGCCAAATATGATTGAAGCTACGATCTTAACTGGTAAATCAAAACGAGAATTTTGTTTGATACCTCGTATCCCTATGATTTCAACTGAGTTCCAATTGAGTCCAAACGATTACAATATCGTGCGATTTTATCACTTGCGATGTTCATCAACAAGGCTTAAGGGCAAACACTTCACGTTTGTGGTGTTAAATTGGTGGAATCATATTTTTCACATGGCCAACTTTATATTGCCTGTTCCAGAGTCGGTCCACTAGCCGTTTGTTTACTCATGCTCGAAATGGAAAAACAAGAACAAATTGTTCATTCTAATGTCTTGGACTATGTTTTAAAATAGCTAGTAATTATTATAATAATTTTTTACACGTAGCGAAGCACGTACTGGGCCGCTAGTAATACATAAATATCTTAGCGGGTCTTCCTTATGCTCCTTTTGTTGGTGTGGTTTTCTTTGCATAAGCTTTTATCAATAGTTTCAGCAGCTTTTTAGAGTTCCACACCCATGTCTGCATCTCCAACTTCGAAACATCTTTAACTGAGAGCTGCAAGATGTATGTTTGGTTTCTGAACGGAGACTTCGACCCTGCATTATGATGGCTATTGTATTTGTAAAGTTTCACTCTGCTGCACTACGTTAACCTTTGACTTTTACATCTAAAATATTAAGGTATCCTTACCATCCCAGCATCGCGAACACACGTTCGTACGCTCATTGGCTATAAAACTGCCCTTAAACATTTTGTTTCTGCTTTTTTTTTACCTTTCTTTTTTACGTAAATATATAAGATCTACGCTTGGTGCAAAAATAAGCCTAGGTGGATATAAATGCGGCGAATTTGAAGACAAGTAAAAAAATTGTGTTTCAAATAGGGATAATGAAGCTTCAATCTAATACGACCTCACTAAGGTACGTAGTTAGGGGGAAGTGGTGAGGTCCTTGCTAGAGCCTCCAAGTAGAGCTCAGCTCCTTTTTGATCTACACCCTCTGTTTGTCAATGCTAGATGCGTCAACCTCAGTACCACCCTGAATCGTTAAGGAACCCTAGGATTTCTGTAATCTTCAGCTTTCCTACATGTTTCAACGATTTTAGCTAGTAGGCACCAAAGTGAGGTGCTCTGAACCTGTTTTTTGCTGGACACTCGTAGTGCTCAGGTGTCTCTGGTTCCGTTTTGTCTTTGCAGCTTCTACGGCTCTTGTTGTGAAGCAGTCCCACCTTCATTGCATGCGTTTCGATCGCCAATGTCCTGTAAAGACTGCTGTAATCCTACTGATATCCCTTTTAGTGTTTGATATTAGTTCCTTCGTCCGACAACTGTCGAAGATCGGCCAACATAGCTTTGATCTCTTGTGCTAACTCTTCCTTGACCATTTCCTGTTGACTGTCCTTCTTGATTGGTCATGGATCCTTGACAGGACCGAGTTTAGCGAGATCGGTATACATCTGGATTCTGTGCTTCCAGCTGAACCTGCTCGTGCCAGCTCATCTGCTCTCTCGTTACCTGGGATGTCACTATATCCCGCCACCCAGGCAAGGGTATTAAGGGCTCCCAAGCACGTGCTTGTTATGGTTAGGTGTTAATAGGCGCCAAAAAAAAATTATACGGAAAAGAATGCGAGGAGACGACTCTACACAATGGTGTTCAGATAACTTGAGATCCACCTAAAAACATCGGCAGAAAAACCCATTAAGTCGAGTTTCCTAACAAGACTACCATCGTGAAGCTCGACTGGCATCTTAAGATTAATGTTTTAGTTTAGGAAGGCAATCTACAGATGAGGTAATTTTGTCCAAATCATTATAATTTGCACATAGTACTCTAAAGGGTTCATGCACGTCATTCGAGTAGTGGTGCACAACTAAAGGCAGGTAGGATCTAGTGGTTCTACATGGTACGTGGAATTTCAACTGACCCAATAGATCGCTACTTTCCACGCACCAGAGATCAGGTTTTACATTCAGACAATGTCTAGCATCGTTCTACGGTTTTCTGAGGAAGGTAGGTTGATTAATAGAAGTCTAGTAGAATATGTGGGTAAGCTAAGGTTTGCATCTCAGTTTGAGCCACGAAGAGCGAAAAGTAAAAAGTTCTTTTGAACTGATTCAATGCGTTTGCTGTGGATGTCCCACTGGCAACTCCAAACGCAAGATCCATATCGAAATTGATTTAAAAACTCTTTAGCATCTGAATCATTTTGTAGGTGAATACGGAAATTAATGTTTACTGTAAATTTTTGTACAAATCTCCATTTATTTCATTAGCTGGAGGTGGTTGCGGGGAGTCGCGGAAGAGTCACTGTCCCCAGATAGTCGAATTGTCTGATCATTGCATCGGCCGCTTAGACAACTGTACCATTACCGATATAGCATATGAATCGGCCGTTTTTATACTAAGAATGCTTCGACAACTGTTGACAAAAAAAAAAGAAAAACAAGAAAGAAAGCTTATTTCGGCAAGTCGAAGTTTATATACCCTTGCAGATAATAAATAAAATTAAAATAAGGAATTGTTTTAAACCGAAATCTTTAAAAACAACGAAAACCGGCTAATTTGGACCGGTCGTTCATATTTCAGCTATAAGATCTATTTGTGCGACTTCAATGAAATTTATTTTAGTTTATTTAAATTAAAACTCCATACTAAGTTTTATTCCGATATCTTTAAAAACAACGGAAATTAACTTTTTCGGGCCGATCGTTCCTTTGGCAGCTGTTGAGCTAGTGAGCTTTTTCACTAACTTAATTAAAACAAACGCGATTGTTTCATCAATTTCAAAATGTTTATTTGGCCACGCAAGGCAATATGTAAAGTTATGTACAACAAGGCAACTATGCCTGAGCGAGATTAGCGGACAGCAAAACTGGCTGCGCTCGAATTAATGAGTAAGCGAACAACAACTATGCTGCGCCCGATAAGTAAGATAAGCGAACAACAACTATGCTGCGCCCGAATTGATCTCCAGTATTGAACGATCGAATGACAACTGACCGATAGCTTCGGCAAAATAGGTGGCCGAAGCTGTGCTTAGGGCAAAGGCCGAGGTTCTGCATAGATAAATGCAGATAATTATGCGTGCAATATTCGGCTTCCAAACATCCTCCCCCCGTTGCAAGACTAGGGCTTGCAACAACATCTTGGTCAGGCACGGCAGCGTGATGCAGTGAGCAGCAGGGGCACGCCCACCTGGCAGATGTGCGAGTGCTCCGCGTTGCACAGCTCCCCCAGGTTCTTGATCAGCAGGTTCTCCTGGCACCAGATGAAGAAGCCACGCTGCTCCCGCGCTGCCTTGGCCAGGGCATCGCCATGCAGGGCCATCGTGTTGAGGCACTGCAGCACGTAGTAGAGTATCTCCGGCTTCTTGATTGTGGGGATTTTCGTCAACAGCTGATGGATATACTGCAGCGGCTGGGGCAGCGTGTCCAGCGCGAACTTGAACTTGCCGACGGAGGTGTGCCAGAAGTCGTCGCTGTCCTCCTCCTCCTCGTCCTCCTCATACCCGCTGGCATTCTCGCCGCTGCCACAGGCTGCTCCGCCATTGGCGCCGTTCTCGCCCATCATCGAGGCTCGGGTCACGCTGACATTGGCGCTGCCCACGTCCGAGTCGGAGAGGATGCGGGCTGTGGCCCGGTCGGTGGGCAGAATGGAGGCCAGGTCGAGCTGTTCTGAAACTATCTCTACCGTGGCCGTCATGATAGAACAGACGTGGGGCATGTGGACGAGCACTCCGCCCACGGAGTGTGGCTCTGGTTGGGGAACAGACACCGACATACTACTATTCTTGCAGCTTGGACTCCGGTTGGACTGGGGTCTGTTCCTGTCTCCTTCCAATTTCACGGTGTAAATCAGTCAGCAGATCCACCAGCACCTCATCAAAATCTTCCCGAGTTTTGCTGCCAATCTCGTCGTAGTCCAGCTCCTCCAACTTATCATGTGCCAACGAAAACAATGCCTTTAATTTCTCAACCATTTCCAATCGGATTTCTAACTCCAGACTATGCATATCACTCATTTTACTCCTGGTGAGCTGGGTGCGGAGGCCTTCAATGTGATTGAGCAACGCTAAAGCCTTCAGCTTGTAAAATAGTGGATCGAGCGACATTTTAATATCAAATGTTTGCAGGTTATATATGGGCCAAAAGGGAATCCGCAATTAAACGCCGCTTCTCTGTGATAGTTTGAGGATCACTGTGCATTTTTTTACCACCGAAGACAGCGGTGGTCGATGAACGCAAATAGAGTTATATATAGGGCGCACGTATATATGTACCGAAACGCGAGGCAATGCAAGGGGACAAGCATTAACTATTTAAGACGAATTATTTGTTTAACGATAATGTTAATCACGTCGGGGTCACCAAATGTTGAGCTAGTGAGCTTTTTCACTAACCTAATTAAAACAAACGCGATTGTTTCATCAATTTCAATATGTTTATTTGGCCGCGCAGGGCAATATGTAAAGTTATGTACAACAAGGCAACTATGCCTGAGCGAAATTAGCGGACAGCAATACTGGCTGCGCTCGAATTAATGAGTAAGCGAACAACAACTATGCTGCGCCCGATAAGTAAGATAAGCGAACAACAACTATGCTGCGCCCGAATTGATCTCCAGTATTGAACGATCGAATGACAACTGACCGATAGCTTCGGCAAAATAGGCGGCCGAAGCTGTGCTTAGGGCAAAGGCCGAGGTTGTGCATAGATAAATGCAGATAACTATGCGTGCAATATTCGGCTGCTGCTGGGCCATTACTTCGGGAGGGCATGACCAAACAGCAGCTATAAGATATAGTGGTCCGATTTGCATGAAATTTAAAATGTAATTCAAGTCATATATATTTAATTTGAGCCCAATATATTCAAAAATAGCGAAAATATGACATTATCCGACTTATATACTAGCTGCAATAGAAAGAAGACTATCTGCAAAGTTTCATTCGGATAGCTCAAAGACTGAGACTAGTTTGCGTAGCAACGGACAGACGGAAATGGCTAAATCTGCTGGTGATGTTTATTTCACACTGTCAGTAGATCAATCTAGTTCGCATTTACTTTCTTAATAATTCTATTCTGACCCCACCCCGAATTCGAAAAAACAAGTAGGAAAGCTACAGTCGAGTGTGACCGACTGTGAAATTCCCTGTGCCCAAAGCATTGTGGGTGAAATTGAATAGCACATGAACATGGAAAAAAGAAAATGTTGATAAATGAAATTACAAATGTTGCTAGAAACATGTTGAGCAACACTCAAAAGAGACAAATGTTGCTAAGAACATTCTAAGCAATATCCAACAAAGACAAATGTTGGTAGGAACATGTTAAGAAACACGCATGTGCGCTCTCAACATCTCTCTCTCTCTCTCTCCCTCTCTCAAGAAGAAGAAGAAGATTTATACACTGAAATTTAATTGCTTAATAACTTTTATGTTTATCATCCGATTTTACTCAAATTTTCAGAACACGTTCGCGATTGCCTACTTATTAAGTCTATCTATTTACTCTAGGCCGAAAATCACGCCTATAGCTATAGGCGTGGCCGAATTTTAAAACAAACCTGATCTGCGTGCAACAGATTTCAATGTTGTCACCAAATTTTTATACTTTTATAGTCTCTGAGATCTGTTTACCAATATATACTTTATAGGGTCGAGAGATTTTTCCTTTGCCTCTTACATACATTCTCGGTTGGCACTAAATAACTAACGCGATAAATAGGCAATCCGATTACACGGCAGGGAATATACCTATACATATTACGATAACATATTGCAGGAGATCAGAAGAAGTAGAAAGTTACTCTTAACCGATCTCCGTTGCGGGCAATTAGAGCATCAACCCTGGCAGCTAGAGAACGATGGCCAGTGTAGAAAATATTACGACAAAAAGTCCAGAAGTTAAACCATACAGCAGAATGGTAAAGGTTGAGTTAACCAACAAATTACCCAAGAGAATACTGTACAACAAATAATTACCTTGATCTCGAACTGGTACAATTTTTGATGCATCTTTTCTTTTCCCGATAGACATTAAGCCCAAGTTAAGCCCAGAGAATAAAGCAGAAAAGCAAAGGCATATAACTATGATGAATATGGCTATCCAAGCCGGTAATAATGGTTCACGTGTTTCAATTTTAAGACAATTGGAATTGCCTTGATGTGCCAAGAGCGAAGTAGTTTCGGCTGTGCTATTCTAAAACAAAAAAAAAACATTTTTTTCTTAAATTATATTTAAAGGTAACAAGTAATATTTAAAACACTTGCATTATTTTTTTCCTCAGCAGTTTTGGCACAAATATAAAATACATTTAAAGTTGTTGGAAATTTAACAATGTAAGTCGCTGAAAACCCATCATTGGCAACCTCTAACGGTGTAAAAAGATCAGTGGATGGCTTTAGACATGGACCACCGTAATCATTTGCTTCAGCGGTAAATGTTATTACAGTATTTTTATTAAAGCCACTGCCGAAAACTCAAAGCGTTTGATCTTTGTCTACCAACACACTTGGTATGCCATTATTTGTTTCTACTCTATCATCTTCCAATCGTATACTGACAACTCGAATAGGATTCACACCATGACGACGTGTACGCAAACTACAAACAAAGTAAACAGTGCAAATGTTAATTATTTTGGTAAAGTTGCAGATGTAACATAATCATTAATATGGCTTTAAATACAATCTTTAAAAACATTAAAGTTTTGAAAACTAAAATTTTGAAGTATGAAGAAAAGTCGTATTTTGAAAAATATCGAGTTTATCATAAACAGTAGACCACTTTTATTTGTGACTTCAGACCAGTGATGCCCAAGCCCCCGCCACATGTGGTTGGTAAAAACTCTGCCGCTTCTCTGCCGCTACACAGACAGTGTAAACGTGACGTGAGCAGCAGCAGCAGAGAAGAGAGAGAATGAGAGGACGAGTGGTGCGGTTGCCAGAGCAGTGCAAAGCATTAAATTTTAATTTTTAACGTCTCGCGCGAAGCGAACTTCGTTTTTCTCTTACGCACACAAATGCAAGTCACAAGTCATTATATTTGTGTGGGCATCACTGCTTTAGACTCACTTGAATCTGTACATTTCACACTAAACTATTTGCTAATTGGTCTTAACTTTTTATACTAACACTACTGATTTGGACTTGAGATTGTAAAATATTTTGGGTGTTCCCTATGCGGCTAAATGACTAAATTACTGAAAATATCGATTACAAAAATGGGGTGCAAACAGCAGTTCCCAAAAAAATTCAACTTTTCGAGGTCGCTGAAAACATCGGCTAAATAACATAAACACACCCCCTGCTCTCATTACAAATGATTCAACCTTTAGTTTCTGATATAAGCAAAGTTTGTAGCACGTAAAAATGGCAAAAACTATGATAGATTTATTTTTGTACCGTGCTGGTCGTGATGGACATGCCGGGGGTGTCGTAATTTACCTTCATAAGAAGCTAAAAGCCAAGATAATCAGGAAAACTGATGTTGGAAGTGCAATAGAATATTTATTTGTTGAACTTCTGAGTTTTGTTTAAACTGAATAACTTATCTTGGGTTGTGTTTACCGAACTAATCGAACTATTGATTACACCGATTTTCTTTCGCTATTTCGTATAACAGTATGATATTAGCAGGAGATATAACCAGCAATGTTTCTGACTGAAAAACATCTGATCAATTATATGGAATCGGCTGGTAGGACAGTAGTAAATTACTCATTTGCAACTCACTTTACTAGTATCTGTAACACTCTCCTGGACTTATTTTTATACCCGGTACCCATAGGGTACAAGGGTATTATAAGTTAATGCCAATCGAGAATGTAAGTAACAGGCAGAAGGAGTCATCTCCGACCCCATAACGTATATATATTCTTGATCAGCATCACCAGCCGAGTCGATCTAGCCTTCTCCGTCTGTCTGTCCGTCTGTCTGTTTGTCTGTCTGTCGGTTTCTACGCGAACTAGTCTCTCAGTTTTTGACCTATCGGGCTGAAATGTTCAGCATAGTCTTATTTCGTTAGCACGCAGTATATATGTCGGAACGGCCGAAATCGGACAACTATATCCTATAGCTGCCATAGGAATGATATCGAAATTAATGTAAAAAAAATTTAACTGTTTTGTTTTTCAACGTATATCAATCAATTTCAAGATATATCCGTTTTTTACGGTTATAGAATTACGGTTTTAATTTCATTAAGATCAGACAACTATATCATATAGCTGCCATAGAAACGATCGGTCGATTTAAATGAAAATGTAAAATTCTGGGTACATGTAATAACGCTCACTGTCATAACGCCCATGGGCGTTGTGACGCAAAAAAAAGTGACATATCGCCCATGGGCGATATGTAACTTTCAAAAGTGTCATAGGGCCCGCAGATTTTATGTCAGTTTTTTGTGGGCCTTTTGACACTATAACGCCCACAGCTAATAAGAATTAAAAAAATGAATTAATAGTAAAATAGAATACAATTGAGGCTACGTTTCTAGTTTCTAATTCTAGCTGATTGTAAAGGGAAATGTAAGGAATTTTTTACTAAATAAGTGGTAAAGTTGGGAACTAATTTTTGATTGCATCTTTTGCTAAATAAATGTTAAAGTTGGAAAGTACTAAAAGCGCGGCAGGCAAACATTTTTTTTGCGCAATTTTTTTGAAAACCAATTTTTTCTTGCATCTTTTGATAAAAATTGGTTGTCTGTAAAGTCGGTTTACTGACGTTGAACGTGACAACGTCTTAAGAAAATATTGATGGAATGGTAGCATTTACTTAAGACGTTGTCAAGTTCAACTATCGTCAGTAAGCCGACTTTACAGACAACCAATTTTTGAATACATTTTATGCTCAAGGAAAGTGCAAAATTTACTTCATTTAAGATCGAATAATTTTCAATTTAATACACAAAAGTTCTTAGTTTAACAACGAATCATTCTCAATTATTTGACACTGGGTAAAAAGTTATGTAAAATTGAGAGAGGGAGGCTGTAAATGGCCAGTTTCCGGAGAGGATCAGGCAGTGCCGGCTGCAAATGGCCAGTTTCAGGAGAGGATCAGGCAGTGCCGGCTGTAAATGGCCAGTTTCAGGAGAGGATCAGGCAGTGCCGGCTGCAAATGGCCAGTTTTAGGAGAGGATCAGGCAGTGCCGGCTGCAAATGGCCAGTTTCTGGAGAGGATCAGGCAGTGCCGGCTGTTTGTTGATATGTTAAGTTAAATGGATATAAATATTATAGAAAGTCTATAAAAGCCAATTTATATTTTTTTGAAAACACAATTGC
>VNJW01012942.1:0-62393 GCA_008042615.1 Drosophila auraria
CAAACAAAAAAAGTAATTCACTTTAAACCCTACACGTACGAACGCGACCCCGTAATTAAGTTTGCCTTCACAATGCAAATTCTTCAACAGCTCCGCCAGCCAGCCAACAAGCCAACCAACAACCGAACCCACTTGCCGGGAAACTTACCCGTCCGTTGACCCAAATCATGCGCCGCCCACTGGTGGTGCCGTGTTCCAGCTCGATGCGGTACATCTAAGCCAGAAAAAAGGAAAAATAAAACGGGCGGAACAATTATCGCAATTTTCCATCAATTTGAGTTGCGGTTTCGGAAAAACACAAAAACACTCCATGTCACAGATATCGCTGTGGATTCGAAACCTTCTAGAACAGTGACCAAAAGTATGCCATGGAATGTCTTAGGTTCTTTTTATGTAGCCTACTTTTGGTCATAATTTTAAGGGATTTAAAGTCTCCAAGACTAAGATTACCTTGCCATTGATGGGCACACACCACTGGGCCACGATGTTCTGCTTGTTGTAGCGCTGGTCTTCGGGTATATGATCCTGCGTCATGATGGGCTGCGTGGACAGATTCTCGAGGCGCAGCGTGGGCGAGAGAAAGGACATGTGTCTAGCAGGATCTGACTGCCTGTGCCCGCCGACAACCAATCAATAATTCCTATTAATATTAATGGTAATCGTGTTTAAAGTGCAAGCACTTTTCTAGAAGCCCCACCGCGAGGAGTTCAAGGACCTGGTTTTTCAAGGCAACTGCAATCTGCAGATCTAGTTTGAATGCACCTGCAAGGCACCTTTACTTTCGAGGGTTTTTATTCCGTTCTCCGGGTTACGGCTACCGGGCTACGGCGAACGACAAAACCGCAAGAGAGAACCGCACGTTGTTAGCGCCAATGGCACACTAAACAACACAAACCCGTACAGTAAAAGCTAAAGGAGGAACTGAAGAAAAACTAGTTGGCCGACTGCCTGCCTTTTGGCTTGGCTCTCCGGGTTCTGGCCTGGCTTTAGCTCTGCTACTGCTTCTGGCCGAGTCGCGGTCGCGTTTGTCGGTCTGCCAAAGGCAAGCCAAAGTGCAGAGCAACTACGCCGCATGGCGCCAAAACCGAGTTGATTTGTTTCCACTAGCCGTGCGTGTGGGCTCCGGGTATGAGTGAGAGTGTGTGAACAGGGAAAGCTCCCTGGGGTGGACGGTAAATGTTCTGGTAAATACCCCTATGTCCTTGTTGTACTAATTGGTAATTATAGTTCCTTAAAGAGCATGAACTCTTTTTAGATAAGTTCTTCGAACTTAAGAGAATGTTATATGGTTATATTTTATGGGTTTCTTTTTCGAGATAATTAGTAAACCTATATTGTTTTTAATTCTCTGAAGATTATTATAAAAGCTGTGCTTTATATAGATATATGTTATATGTTATATGTTATAAAAATTTACAAACTTTGATATACTTTTAAGGTTTTACAAACTTTGGCTTACCGAAGTTAGCTTTCTTTCTAGTTAAAGGTTGAATTATCCAAACAAGTTATCAGGTTTTTCGCATTGTTTTCGTAATTAAAAAATACGCGAATTTAAGGTCTTCTTGGGAGCCTCTTATAGAGGTCTTTGAAAGGGTTATATTAATATTATTATTTTAAGTACAACCTTTTGTAGCATACTTTTGGATGACATTTTAAATGTTCTCAGATCTTAAGTAGTTTCTTTGGCTTAAATTCCGCGTTTTTTAAATAATAAGGGCCTGTAAGAGTGGTATAATTATTTCCTCTATCAGGAACCTCCACTGTCTAGAGCTTTCACCGTATCCACTTCTCAATATACCCCACCGAGTGTCGTCGCTCGCATAAAAATAAACTTTGCCCCGTCAAGTATGCAATTGTTTTTGCATTGCAATTGGCCCGCCACCGAGTTCCAGTGCCTGCCTGTAGCCTCGAGCCTCCAATTGAGCGTAAGCCAAAACAATATTCGTGCATACATATTTTATTCCGGATGACAATTATTTGGCCCAAGGGGATAAGACTCCACTGTGGCAATGGTAGTGCCCGTGCCACATCTTGGGGCAATCATCGGCGCAAATTTGTCGCATTTTGTTTTGTTGTCATGTTTATGGCGCAACATTCTCTGGCCATAAATACACGCCGAAAATGCTAATGACCGATTGGGTGGCTTGGCCAAGTGGCGGTGATTCCTAGTTGCCAGGGCCAGTGCCAGCACATGCTAGCAAGACGACTGCGTGAAGACTTTCTGCCTCCCGGCGGTATTTCAATCGACCAGAAGCGATATTGATAAATGTATTTGGGCCAGATTGGATAAGGAGTCGACACCGAGAAACGGGCACATCATATGTCAAATCAAGTTCCTCGGGACTCGGGGCCGCCACACATAGCCTTCTCCGGCGAGTGGGCGTTCTATGTGGGGAAGTAGGGGCTCTGGGAAAACATATGCCAGCGCCCCAGAGCCATCAGAGTCCCAACACGCGAAGGTCACTGACAAAGCGCCGTTTGAAGTCGCTTACAGTTTTAGTTGATGTTGACGCGCTATCAAAGGGGGGTTGGGGGTTGGGGCTTGGCGTTAGTCTCCTTTTTTCCTTCTTTGTGTGTGTGTGCTGGGGTGTAAAAAGAAAGCAGCCACAGCAGCACCAGCAACAACAACAACAACAATGGCAGATAAAGAAAAATTTGACAAGGACAAGGGTGCCCCCGTTGCCCCATCAAAACTCCCCTTTCGGCACGAAGCTCCCCAGCGGCCGTTGTGTTAGTGTAATTATTAGTGCCGTACAAAATAAATATGTACGAATATGCATACAAACACACAAACATCCTTTTTTTCGAAGCTCTAGTCGTGGATCCTTAGCGAAGCGCACTATGAGTGCTTTTAGCAGAAAGGATTATGAACTTTTTAGCCGTAATTCGTGGTTTTATACTCTCTCTAAAAAAGTTAAACTGACTCTTAGTTTTAACAGCCATATTTCCTTTAAAAAACAAGTAAGAAAGCTGCTGTCAAGGTTCGCGTCTCTACTAACCAACTAAAGTGAGTTCGAGCGAGATGGACATAGAAGGTTGCAAGTTTATTGTCTTATAACTCCCATGTTTTTCATGTGATTGTACTGAATTTTTCAGCGAACGTTCCCACAAATGTATTTATTATATCTTGGATCATAAACAAATCATAAAAATTTAAATATAAATATAGAAATTACTAGCGTTTTATAATCACTCTAAAAGGTGTCAAAAAGTATGCAATAAAATGGGTGATTCCTTAAATTCAGTGCAAATTTGTATTTTTCTGGGGATGACATATTTTTAAGCATAGTTTTAGACACCTTTTGAAGTGATTTCAAAACTCTAGTGATTTAATTAGCACCCCTGAATATCTTATTATCGAATTCAGTACCTTGTAAAACAAGGTAGTTTGTAGATTGGAAAATAGTTTCTAATTTGTAAATTGAGAAAACAACTTGATATGTTAAGTGTGGAAAGAAAACTTGTAGGCTTCAACTCAGCTTAAACTTTAAAGATATTGTTAATTTAGGATAGGTCTGTTAAGAAGAAACAATTATGAATATTTAAGCATTTAAGTTCCATCTTTCTTTCTTCCATCTTTCCTTATAAGAATCATAACAGAATCTCCTCTTAAATACTTTCAAACCAAATAGTTCCGTAATTTAAGTTTCTATACCGATTAAATATCAAACATTTCTTCATAAATACCTTTATTCCTAGGATAGATCAACTGATTTCTCCTATTAAGCCCATTGTCCTCGGTTGCGCTTTTTACGTTGCCTACTTTCCAGTTGAATTTATGGACCATTCCGCTTGGTTGTACACTTTTTATGCAAATATATGGCCAAAAGTGCCGCAACAGACAACATTCGCTGACGCTAACGTTGTCGCTGCTGCTGATGATGTTGTAGTATATTCCGGGGTCGCAGGAGAGAGGAAGGAGCAGGACATGGATAGGATTGGGCTGCGTTGCGTGCTTAGTGCTGGTGTCAGGCGGCTGGCACACTACAAATGTCGCCAACAATTAATTTCCATAGATAATTGCCTGTCGATAACGACAGCGGCAGCCGGGGCGCATTAATCAAATGGCCGGCTGTTGACTAGATGGTGCCTAGTTACTGTTTTTGTTCCTGGCCCTTGGCTGGTTGGTGGACAAGATTGAATCAAAAACTATGGCGAAATGACAAAGTGAAAGTTGTATTTCGGTGATTTGTTGTAACGCTCCTAAATCAAATTGAATTGAATTGGCAAAATGCGTGTGTGCGCTTGCTTAAGTTAGCTTAGCTAGATGTGAGTGTGTTCTTTCTTCAATAATGCAGTGTGTATATAATATATGTAATAGATAAACGCTATGATAAATATACATAGATGTGTGCTCAACTTTTGAATAGATTCCATGTGATTTTAACCAGCTAAATAATAATACTGATCACAACAAACGCCAATAGTGTGTGAGAGTTCAGTTTGCTTCAACAGTTGCCAGCGAAATTAATAAATATTGAGTATACGCACATGTAAATATAATATATACTATATAGAATTTATATTGCTGCTGCACCCAATAACAACTAACATAAACAGCAAACATCCTTCGTAATCAAGTAATTGATCTACACAATTTGATTTTGGGAACAAATTTGAACAACGCTGGGCGTAAAATAGGCGCTAGTTGTAGGTAATTTGTCTGATTATCCTCTGTATATATATAAATGTGAGTGCGTTATATATATATACCTATAATCGACGCTAATTGCACTAGGTAAATATTATGCTGTTACACTACACTGGCTGTCGTAATAATTAGTTGAGATATATACGTGATTAGGGAGATATTTATGTGCTTGTCTAGAACTCATAATTGACACAACGTAATATTGCTTGGCTTCGCTAATGATTAACTTAACTATTTACATCAAAAAATACCAATTAAATACTGAGTAATCAAAATGAAGCGTCGATAAATAGAACTTAGGTGGTAACAGCGACAGTTTTAAAGCCAAATCATATGTAAATGCATTATATTCAATTCAAAAACCTTGAGAATACTTGTTCAGGAGGACTATAACTACTAATTTTGGCCGTATTGCGATATAATATTCATCTAGACTTCTTCTATGGAGTTACCTCATCTAGGCGTAGTGTGAAAATGGCAGTTTGGATTCATCTATCTATCTAATATATATGTTTGTTTGTTTGTATATATGAAAAGCATGGAGCTCTGACTGAACTAACATTATGTTGGGTCCGAGGAGGGCGATGCTGCTTATTATTGGAAAAATGCTGCGGTAGAAAAATGCACAAAAAGTCTTCGGTCTCGGGGTATTATCGGTATCTTCGGTCGGCTTAAGTCGGCATATAAACGGGCCATCATTTCCGCGACAGCATTATGTTCATGACGGTGCCGCTGTTGTGCAGCACCCGCTTGGCATCGTTCAGATTGGCATTGGTCAAGTCGTAGCCATCGATTTCCAGCAGCTTATCATTCAAGCTCAGCAGGCGGGCGGCATTCGTATTCGGCGTTATGGAGCTGACAAAGATGCCAACCTAAAAAAGAAGAGATTATCAATTATTAAACCTAATTATCAGTTATATTTTATAGAAGCAACTCACCTGATTAAGCAGCTCGGCTATGTCGAAGCCGATGCTGTGCTCCCACTTCAGGGTCACCTGCTTGACCGTTGGATTCTTGTGGACGCCAAAGATCCAGGTGGATTTCTTATTGTGGCTCGCCTTGGAAGTATTGTTGGTGGCCGTGGAGTTCAACGAGTGCTGCGACAGGGAGTCATCCAGCTCCTCCTGATCCTCGTCCTCCTCCTCCGGCTTTGGCTCCACATGGTTGCTGCTGATGTTGTTCTGATAGTCCAGAAGCTCATCGTCGACGTTCTGCTCGACTTCCTGGGCCCCAATCGCTGTCGTCTTGAAGTTGCTGTTCAAAGCATCCTGGTAGATGGTTTGCTCCTGCAACTGCTGCTGCTGTTGCTGCTTGCGCTGCCGCATGGACTCGTACAGATTCAGATCCTCGGGCGTTTTCTTGGTATACACACGAGCTATGTGGTAGGGCGGCGGCTCCAGTCGCGGCGGTGGCGCCGGCTGCTGCTGCATGGCCTGCTGTTGCAGCGGCTGCAACTCGTAGTCCTGATCCCCGTTCAGATGCGTGGTGGGGAGCGGCGTATTGGCCTCCACATAGAGTTGCTGGTAGTGCGACTCGTAGTTGACCAATGGCAGCCCGTAGTATTCCTGCGTTGGCACCGGATGCGCCAGTTGCTGCGGCTGCTGATAGACACCGTAGATGTGTGTTGTTTCCGGCGCCATGTCGTATATTGCACTTGCTGTGGCCTGGTCTACCACATCCTGGTTGGCATTGTTGCTATCACAGTGAACTTGGCCATTGGCCACCACGCGCGCCTCCCTCACCTCGCTGGTGGCATTGGCCGACGAGCTCGCAGCCTGCGCCTGTCTCACGTACTTGGCCATTTGGCGCAGCTCCTTGGGATAGGGCGTGGGCGAACGCATTAGCCGCACGGCCGATCCGGCCATCTGATCGGGCGTGGGAGTTGGCGGAGCGGCCGCCACGTAGCTGGGATAGCTGGGCGCCGGCTGCGGCTTGGCATTGCTCAGTATGGTGGCCTCCTCCGCAAAGCAAATCCTACGCGACGGGCTCACGTGCGGCTGCTGCTGGTTGGCATAGACGAACTCGTACTGCTCCTGGGCCTGCTGCTGCGCCTGCATGCTGTTCATCTTGAACGTCACTTGCGGCAACATGAAGCAGGTCAGCTGGGTCTTTGTACTCGCATCCAGATACTGCAGCGGCACCAACGGCTGTGACTGGTTGTCGCTCAGCCACAGCGACGTGAGATTCACCAGGTTTAGCATGGAAACTGGCAAGGCGTTTATGTAGTTATTGACCACATTGAGCACCCGCAGCTTGCTCAGGTTTCCTATGTTGTGCGGCAGGGCGGACAACTGATTGTTGGCCACACTCAGCACGCTTAGCTGCTGGCAGCTACACAGCTCATCGGGCAGCTGGCGCAGCTGATTGTCATCCGCGAAAAGGAAGCGCAGGCTGCGCAGCATTCCAATCGTGCTGGGCAGACGGATCAGCTTGTTGTGGCTCAGCACCAGCTCCTCCAGCTGCTCCAGATAGCTGATGCTGTCGGGCAGCTCCGTCAGGCCGTTGGACTCGCACTTGAAGGTGACCAGCGACTTCAGCATGCCCACACTGAAGGGAAAGGCCTCCAGGCTGTTGGAGCAGATGGACAGCACTTCGACGTTGCGCCAGTTGCTCAGCTCGCTTGGCAGCGTGTCCAGAAGATTGCCGTTGGCCTCGAAGTGCTGCAGATCGCGCAGCTTGCCAATGTTTGGCGAAACGCGCCGTATTTGATTGAAATCGATCCATAGCTCACGCAGGGATTTCAGCTCGCCAACGACTTCGGGCTGGGGATGAAATAAAGGTTAATAAAATTGATAAGAGCTTAAGAATAGCCTAAAATATTTTCTCACCAGCTCTGTAAACTCATTGCCGCCTATGTCAAGCCTTTGGAGGTTCACCAAACGCACCATGGACTTGGGCAAGGTGATGAGATTGTTAAGGCGCAGCTCCAGAATCCTCAAATTGACCAAACGACCGAAATTGGCTGGAAGAAACTCGAGGTAGGTCTCGTTTAGCAGCAGTTCCTGCAGGGATATAAGAGAGGTAATGGCATCGGGAAGACGTTGAAGGCTATTGCAGCTCAGATCCAGGTGGGTTAAGTGCTTGCACGACTTGATCTCCTCGGGAACATTGACAATCACTGAAAGAATATGAATTAATGTACTCTGAGAGGGTAGAATTCCATGATAAACTCACAATTCCGGTTGAGGTCCAAATGCTGGAGCTGGCGGAGACTGCCGATGGCCTGGGGTATGTTCTCCAGATTATTGCTGTTCACATGAAGCACCCGCAATCCCTGGCAGTAAAACAATTGCGGGGGCAACGCTTGCAGCTGTCGGACGAGCGATAAGAATAAGGTAAATAAGGCGTTACATGCGCATTTAGCCAAGTGTACTCACCCGGGTGGTGCTCAAATAGAGCTCCTCCAGCGTCCGCTCGTGCTGCCAGACCTCCGGGAAGTCGTTGAGCGGGGTATTGCTATAGTCCAGCTTGTCGATCACCTCCTCGCGCTTGAACTTGAAGCAGGGGAAGCACTTGCTCAGCAGCGGCATCTTCTTTGGGTTGGGTTTCGGGTTTATTGCTTTTCGTTTGTTAATAATAAGGCACGGGTTTCGCTGCTGCGCTGCCAACAAGACAAAGCCGCCCTGGTTACGTTCATCCGGATTATTGGGGTCGCATAACGGTTGCCAGACTTACCAGTGATTCATCGCCGGCGCTATTGTTGGTCCTGCTCATTACATTCCATTTCCATGTCCATTGGCATTTTTGGGCTTGTTATTGTTCTGCCAGCCCCACCAACACTAACACGCGCGCCCTCACACACACCCGCGAGTGAGTGTACACAAAAGAGACTCCGCTGGCCTCTCTTTGCGCTCTTCCCGGCATGCGAACTCTGCAAATTTGCGAATTTACTTTCGCTATTTACACATCATTCCTGGTTCGAGCTAGTAGTGTTTGTTTTGGCCATAAAATGAGCTTTTATTTAATGTTTTTCACTTTGAAAACGACAAGTTGCTTGCAGGTGTTAGTGTTGGTAAATGCCGAACGGGACCAGTGTTGCCAATTGAAAATTTTTTTTCCCCTAAAAAATCTGAAAGAGTCGCTATTTCCCCCTAAAAATACTAGTCTTCCAAACAAATTCAGAAAAATCCTTTTTAGTTCAAATACTTAAAGGAAGAAATATCTCATTATGACGAAGCAATGCTGCAAAGCGAAAAAAATTCGGAAGAATAACAATTCTAAGCATCTTAAAAGGAGGTTTACAGAATGCGCAGCGTCAAAACTTTTAAGCTATATAGCTATATATACTGCACAATCGTGTGCAGTATTTTTTTTATGTTTTCGCCATATATAGGTTTCTGTGCTTGGCAATATTGCTATTAAAAATAGCAATTTTACAGTGTTTTTTTTTAACATTTAAAATTTAAATCAATTGGTTCCTAAAAAAAACCCTGAACTTTCCCCCTAAAAATTCTTCCCCCCTAATATTCCACCTAGGACGTCTAAAACCCCCTAAATCTAGGGGGAAAGCCCCTGATCTGAAAACACTGGTGGTGGGCAAGCAGTGAGTCACGGCGGTGATTGGACTTAAGCTATCGATAAAATTGTTTATGTTTGTTTGATTTAATTATTTATATAATTTAAGCTTAAATCAATTTATGCTTAAATTTATTAACAATAGTAAATAGTAGTTTTTTTTATAAAGAAGTATATCTTCTGGATACCTTAAACATTTTCAAACATTTTTGAAGTTAAATAAATTAAATTTACAAAAGAAGGTTTAGATGAAATTGATTAGAGAATCTTTTATTTCGATGCAATTATGTAATTTCGATTAAAATAAATTAAAATTTCCCATGAATTGTCTTCGAATTGTCTTGATTGCAAGCTTATAAATATCGATAGCTTTGATCAAAAAGTTCCCGTCACGAGTAACAGATGGCGCCACAAAGCCTCCGTTACTGTTCAAATAAAAGCAAACGCGTGCGGCGTTAAAAAAAACATGCAACCGGGCTTGCATTTTTCGCTAAAAATGCTTTACCCTTTGCTAATTAATATTTGCTCTCCACTTCCTGACTGCGATTGCGCTAAGGCAAACTGTCTGCCTCTCCTCTTGTCTCGTTTCGTTTAGCTGCGTGTTAGTTTGTTTGGATTTGCTTTGTTTCATTTTGTTTTTGTTGATAACGCGCCGACTTGCTAACTCGGCAATAAAACAAATAATAGTAAGGCAAATCAAGCGTTTTCGAAGTTGCAAAGTTCAAATGGGTTAATGCGAATTCCGGTCAAGACGACCAATTAAAGCTTAGCACAGACTTTGACTTTGAGCTCCTCGTGTCGTCAGGTTCCGTGTGCCCTGTCTCCGTCGTGCGGTGTGAAAATTATTCAAATACCCGCCTTTTTTCGGATTTTGTCGCTTTCGGTTTTGGGTATTTGTCGTTTTGCCGCGATGTCGGCGGAGCATTGACGAATTTACACTTCAAACAATTGTTAACCTATACAGCAGATTGCAAATAGGTACGTAATAAACAACAACGTGCTTGTATTTGCAAGAGAAGAGTGCCGTGCTGGGCGGCTGCGGACGAGCTCAGTTTCGGTTTTAGAGTTGCTCGTTGCAGTTGGATCGCTCGGGGATTCGATTCGAAGTGAGTGCTTACCAAAATGTTGCAATCTCATCTCCGCGAAATTCGGGTTAAGCCCCCACACCCAGAGATGATCTCATAAAGCTTTGTGGATTGGGGCAAAAGGCGGATTATTAATCCTTTATTTTGGCGGATGACAATGTCATAATGATGTGAATTCAACGGAAAAATCCTTTAAAGTGGTCCTGTTATATTTACTTTAAATGACGAAGAAGTTAATGTAAATACAATATAGAAATTATATGTGAGTTGTCAGGACCACAGATGCGACGTCCCTAGGAAGATACACGTGAAGTATCGAAGTATTTATCGATAATTCTTGTTTTACAACGATATCATAATGACGTGAGCTGGATTACTGTCAAAACGTTTTAACAATTTCTATTAAATTTGGATTACAAGCACTCAGCACTTAATGTAGTTACTTTACTGGCACTCATAAATGAACTTACGAGATCAAGGGACAGCTCATTCATAAAACTTCAATGCTGAAATATAGTATGTAATTGTAAATAAAAACAATGGTTTGTAACCTTTACCTTTAAACTTTATGTGAGCTCACAAATTTGTTTGAAGTTCCCTTTGAAGTGCCTCTTCGGCGAGCACTCAGAATTCTAAATTTTACAATGCTTGTTCTATGGACAACCCCGACTTCCCAACGTTTGCATTAAAAATTAACAAACATCTGTTAGGCTTTCACGAGTAATTATGAACAAATAGGTTGAAGCTAATTGCTGGTAACGAGAAAGCATTTTCATTTATAAGTTGTGACACTTTCCTTGAATTTAGAAGATATATTCAGAAGATAAAAGGGATATATTTGGATAAAATGTATAATTTTCTAAAGGATTTCTACTCTAATCGGGAGGTCCTTAATTAACATTTACCATTTTCCCTAGTTTTTCTTCATGTTTGCTTTATAAATTGACAGTTCCTTGGGAAATATAAATACGAAAACACCTGTCGAGGTAGGCGTATGCAGGACCTTGCCAAAAGGTGAAAACTGAGTGAATAAGTGAGCAGCTGAGTTTATAAGTGAACAAATGAGCAAGCGAACACATGTTCAAAACACTCGCTGAAGGACTCACCCCTGCAAGAGCCGGCGTTTCCTACAAAAATCACTCATGATTAACGCCACAGCACGCACCGCACAGAAGCATGCTTCTGCAGATAAGCAAGAGAGGCGAAAGCAAGAGTATAAATGAAGGGGAGAATGCAACCCCCTTTCGTGCACGCCACCCCCTTTTTGTGGGCTATCTTTTTCTTGTGGGCGTTCATTCCACCCCCTGAGCGAATCGGTTAAAAACATAAGTTATGCTTAGAAGCAGTTTTATTGCATTGTCAGTTCCTATGGCGCATCCTTCTCATACATTTAGTCCTAGTTGCCAATTCGGTTTATCCATTTTCCGGACGAAAAATTACTTCTTCTTGCCCTTGCCCTTCTTGGCTCCCTTGGCTTCCTTGGCGGCTGGTGTCTCCGGTGCGGGAGTGGACGCGGCAGTTGTAGGATCGTCACTTGGCTTCTTACCCGCAGGATCCACAGCACTCTTCTTGGCGCCCTTGGCAGAGTCCTTCTTCTTGGTGGGCATTCTAAAAGGGATAGGAAAAAGATTTCAGAAAGAACTTGCTAACAAAAAATATCGTCTAAAATGCAATCTTTTTAGCCAAAATCTTTGTTTAATTTTGTAGAAAATAAAAAGTAGGAAATCTTTTTCCTTTTGTATTTACTTTGCAAGAATTTTGAGAAAACACAAAGATCACTGGAGCCGAACACGGTGTTAATCGCCTGAATTTACGAGACAATATGATTTTTCCAAAGAAACATGGACTTCCTTTTGAATTTTAAATAGCATTTAAGTCAAGGCTTGCTTGTTTCTTTTTTAATTTGAAATATTCAAGGCTGACTTGCCTTTGCTTTAAGAATTTCACAAAGTTTCTTCCTTTTCTGAATTTTAAATTTTTCGCGAAACGGTTAATGCTTCGCGCCTGCTTTTGGGGGCGGCCTCTGATTCTCTGAGTATTTTCCGTAATTTCCCCGAATTTCTCTTACGCTCTCTCTCTGTATCTCTCTCCGGCCGGGGTCCCCTTTTTTCCGGTTTGGCGTGCAGTTGAGGAATCGAAACCAAAGAGCGCGCACCGCGGGCCGCATACATTTCTAGTGCAATTTGTATTAAATAATTTTAGTTTTTAGCGCAATAAGCAGTTTATTAGCAAACCGTATTAAATAATTAATAGCTAAAATAAATCGATATTCCAAAGGAAACCCTTAATTAACGCAGCAGGCCACGCATTTCCTGACGCACAAAAAAAAAGAATAAAGAGCGTAACACAGATTATCGATTTTGCGCCCATGTGAAAGCGTTCGACCAAAAAAAAAAAGCGTCTGCAATCCCCTAGCTAAAGTATTCCCAAATCTAAAACTATCGCCGGCAAGTGCAATAAATACGCGACATGGCGGCCAAGCGGAATGCCGTGACCACGGAAGCTCCGGAATCGTCGGCGGCGCCCGGCGAGGGAACCCTTCTCGCTCTGGACTCGCGCCTCTCGAAGCGCGTGGAGAGCGTCATTCCCAAGAAGCGGTGAGTTTTATTTACAACAAAAATGTCCCCAAAAATATTTAAATACACTGAGGAAATCAAACATGTTTATTAAATATATTAATTTCATTAAATTTATTAATTTCATTCATGTTAATATGGAAGAACTTAGGCTGTTTTGCAGTTTTAAACAAATAATTTTGATTTATAAAGGTAGCAAATAAAAGTGCAGTTGTATAATGTTTTTATTAATTTATAAATTGTTTTTAATATTGAGTTGTTGTTGTACTTAATAGTTGATTATTTTGTTATGTTATGTTTAGTTCTTTTAATATATTACTCTTATAAAAGCGATTAAGTTGGAAATATAAATATCAATATTGTTTTATTACTGTTTGTTTTTTCTAAAATAAAAATATAAGTTAAGGACTCTTCACAGAGCAAAACTCGAGCTTAAACAATTCGTTGCATTCCTACATCTATGTACATATATTCAAGAACCTAAAATATTCAGAATATTTTCTACACATTTACATTCATTTATTATAATAATTATTAAAGGTTTATAAGCTTAAGATTTTAATAAATTGATGATATCGATTTTGTGTATGTAATATATGTATTATATATATACAAATTACTGATTATTTTTACTGTAATCATTCACTTTCAACCCAAAAAAACTTCAAATAAATTCTCTGGAGGAAATCCTCGATTCCTAAATATGCATTTAATGATTTTTGAACTCACTTTTGTATGCAAATATGCAAAAGTCCAATGATCTTCACCTATTTTAACTGAAGCTTATGCTAATTATATTTATTTTCACGGCAGCCACGAGGCCCTGAAGTGGTTTGGATGGGGCTACAAAGACTCTCAGTTCTATGGAAAGGATGGCGTCATCTGCTTCCGCGGCGACAAGTGAGTGACTCCATGGGAATTGCAAAATTAACTATCTCCTAACTATATTCCAATCCCTTGCAGATATCCCCTTGCTGGCTCCGAGCTGCCCGGCTTTACCAAGTGGGTAAAGGACAAGTTCCAGCTGTCGGTGGATCCCAACAGGCCGTATCCCAAGCTGCCGCAGTCCTATCCTCGACCCGTAGAGAACGTTCCCTTTCTGCGTGATCTAAAGGGCACCAAGGTGGACCACTCGCTGGAGGGAATCGACCGGCTGGTGCGTTGCCATGGCCAGACCCTCAATGACATATACAGCCTGTGGCACCACAAGTTCCGTAGAATTCCCGACTTGGTCGTATGGCCCCGCTGCCACGACGAGGTGGTCCAGTTGGTGCGACTCGCCGACAAGCACAACGTGATGCTGGTGCCTTTCGGAGGAGGAACGAGTGTGTCGGGGGCCGTGACCTGTCCCCAAAACGAATCTCGGATGATCTGTGCCCTGGACACCTCCCAGATGAATCGCCTGCTGTGGCTGAACAGAGAGAACCTCACCGTGTGCTTCGAGTCGGGGATTGTGGGCCAGGATCTGGAGCGGGTCTTGAGGGAAGAAGGCCTGACAGTGGGCCACGAGCCGGACTCCTACGAATTCAGCACCCTGGGCGGCTGGGTGGCCACCCGTGCTTCGGGGATGAAGAAGAACGTCTACGGGAATATCGAGGATCTGGTGGTGCGCGTCCGGATGGTGACCCCAACGGGCACTCTGGAGCGCGAGTGCAGTGCTCCGCGCGTGAGCTGTGGGCCTGATTTCAACCATGTGATTCTGGGGTCCGAGGGCATGCTGGGCGTCATAACGGAGGTGGTGCTGAAGGTGCGTCCTCTGCCACCGGTGCGGCGTTACGGATCCCTGGCTTTTCCCAACTTCGAGGACGGAGTGCTCTTCATGCGCGAGGTGGCTCGGCGAAGGTGCCAGCCCGCCTCCGTCCGGCTGATGGACAACGAGCAGTTCATGTTCGGCCAGGCCCTGAAGCCTGAGAAGAGCTGGTGGGATGCCATCGTAGATGGACTGAAGCAGCGCTATGTTACCTCCTGGAAGGGCATTGATCTTACGCAGATCTGTGCCGCCACCCTGCTGTTTGAGGGTGAGCTAAAGGATGTGCAGCGCCAGGAGGCGCTCATCTATGAAATAGCCGCCCAGTTCAATGGATTTCCTGCAGGGGGTCAGAACGGCGAACGCGGCTACATACTGACCTTTGTGATTGCCTACATCCGGGTGAGTCTGAGCTAAGATCGGGGATATAAGATGTTCAACTAATTATATTTATTTTATATTTTCTCCTTAGGACTTTGGCCTGAATCAGGGTATTGTGGCCGAGTCCTTTGAGACCTCTGTGCCCTGGGATCGCTGCAGTCTTCTCTGCCGCTCGGTCAAGCATCGATTGGCTTCTGTAAGTAAAAATAAATTAAAATATTCTGTAAAATTTCCATCTTAATCCCTTACTCACCCACAACCAGGAGTGTCATAAGCGCGGCATCACACTCTTCATGATCTCGTGTCGAGTGACCCAAACCTACGACTCCGGCGCCTGCATCTACTTCTACTTTGGATTCCGCAGCGTGGACGTGGATAATCCCGTGGAGCTGTTCGAGGCCATCGAGCATTGTGCGAGAGACGAGATCCTGTCCTGCGGCGGTTCACTGTCCCATCACCATGGCGTGGGCAAGATCCGTACCCATTGGTACCGTGACGCCGTCACCGAGACGGGCAGCTCCCTTTTCACGGCGGCCAAGCGGCATCTCGATCCCAAGAACATCTTCGCTCTGGGGAACCTACTGCCCCTGAAGGAGGATCATCCCAAGGTCGAAGCTCCACCAGCTTCATCCCCACCGAAGGCCAAACTATAGAGGGTAGCGTTCACCTTACCGTGCGCTTAGTTCATCTCCTAGTCTTAGTCTTCTAACTAACTGATTTCCTAGTCGCTCTTGGGGGTTCGTTCTATCCAAACTTGATCGGGTATTTAGTGCTTTTGTAGCGGGCTCATGTTTTCTATGGGTTTTTTGATAAATAAATGGAATATTTGTAAGTTTTCTGGTGGCATGATTTTTGTATTTCTCCCTGTGTAACCCTGACCATAGACACACCATTGATTTGTGTATGCGTGTCCCGGCTGCGGACCAAATGCGAACTGCTGATCATTGTCTTCTCATCTGCTCATCGAAGTCATTTGCGGCTTGATGGCCCACCGTCCTGGCCAAGCGCAGAGCCAACGTCGAAGATCGGAGCGCCCAGAGCCAAGAGATCAAATGTCATCAAGTTGTCAACTTCGTTAGCATGCCACAAGGCAGCGATCGGAGCTTGGCTTAAAGATCTTTCTTGGCCCGGTCTGGTTGGCTCTGTGCACTGCAGAAGTTTGGCTAAATATTTGAAAGATAAATTAAAAAAAAAAATTGAATCTATAAAGGTAAAAATATGTAAAAATATTGCAAAACGTCAAAAATAAAAATATAAAATAGTCTACAAGAAGGACAATATAAAATATAAAATAAACAGAAGTGTCAAAGAAATCTCTGAAGTTTTAAAATAATATCTTTAAGAGCCTAAAAGTATGCTATACAAAGCGGTGTTTAAATGTCCTGAGAATTAATCGGAGTTTTCGATGTTATATTGTGCAAAAATTGATTTAGAATTGATAAATATCGATATTATTATATCGAACGACCAAAATGTCTATTAAAAAAGTATTCTAAAGTAATTTTATGATTGGCCAAGCAGGAAATATTTTTGGAATCGATTTCGAAAGGATTTCGATGTTTTTATGTGCAAAAATCGGTTTGAAATCGCTAGACATCGATGTTATTCCACCTCCAGATTCGATTATTTGAGAGTACATTTTTATTTTATAGCTATTATAGCATATTATAACTTTTTTAAATATTAAGATGTCCATTTAAAATTTATTCTAAAGCTAATTTTTGATAAGTCAAGGAGGAAATTAAACCTATCGCACCGTGTAACCAAAAAAGGTGGATGGAGCGCCTTATTGATGGCCGAGGAGAAGTCGTCGACTTGGCCTGTCTTGTTACCCTGGCAATGGATACGGATACTACACATATGCTATATAGCGAGTATGTATATGCCCCCCAGTACCCACTCACACACACTGGCGGCCTATAAATAAAGATTAAAATCAGCAAAAAAAAAAAAGTGAGCAGCCTCTTCTGCTAAGAAGTCCGTCTAAGTCCTGCCTGCTGCCGCCTGGAAATTGTCAGCAATTAACCCGCGGGTCACTGCCGGAAAACGCTTGCAGTCCTGCGTCCAGACTGCAGCAGATTCCAGACTCTGTGATTTATGCCACCAAGTATAAGGCGGCCTTAAAGCCTAAAACCCACAATCAAGGCCAGCGGGGGAAGTCAGAGGACCGAGCTGAGCGGAGAATTACAATCCTGACACGTTCGCCAGGCGGGAAAACAAAGACGGAATGCTCTTCTACCTGAGGGAGATGGACATAACTCATTTGCATTGAATGAAAGAATGCCGGAGGGAACTCAAGATTATGAGGAATATAAGCAAGGAGAAGTGGGCGAAAACAAACATTAGTGGCTCAAAACGTGCCCTCTCCTGGGGTTCAACAACAAAAGATTTTTTTTTTTATATATTTAAGGAGTATGCGATCTGAGATTTCATTGAGATCTAAAAACAAAGATTATGTTTTTGGGAAGGCTTCTTTTTTGAAGAGAACATCTTTAGGTAAGATTAAAGGTTTTATATGTGAAAATAAAAGCATAAAATATGGTCTAGTTAATTCTTAAAACCCTTAAAAAGTGTAATAAATATTTTAAGTAAGATAATACAGGTCTAATTTCAAAATATTCTGTTTGTTTATATGCTTTTGTATTTATATTCAAGAGATTTTAAGGTTAAAAAAAAGTCTATTCTATATTTTTAAAGAAGTGAAATGAAAGGTTTTAAATTTAAAATTGAAATAATTATGATTATTAGTAGTAACTTTTGTTATTCTGTTTGTTTATTTTATAACCGATATTAAGATAAAACTTTTTATATTTTTAACTGATTTTATTCTCCCAAAAAAACACAAGCAGCATTGCGCCTAACGAGCCATGTTTCAGCAACGTGTTGCTCCCTGGCAGCCATCCAAGCCAGCTGCTTGGCAACCAAAACAGCACTGCTGCTGCGTTCAAGCCTGTTAACCCATTGATGCCTGCCACCCAGCACAGTGCTCAGTCGTCGTCGGTTTTTTACCTGGGCTTCGTGGCCGAGCGGATTGGCACCTGGCGCTCAGTTGCGAGCAGCGCGGCGAGCGAACAACAACGAAAAACTCGCGACGCGATTTGAATTTATTTGTGGGCTCGCTAGAACCCAGAGAATCTCTCAGAGAAGTTCAAAGAGATCTCTTGAGAGAGACACTCAGTGAGAGGGAGAGAAAGATCTGTCCGGGAATAAATATTTTCCTGGCAGCTGCTGCACAACTCCGCAGTTGCAGTTGCAGTTCGCACGCGGCGCTTGCAACAACGCTTCGCGCACTTCGAGTTCGTTTTTGGAATTTTCTCGTTTTCCTCTGCGTGTTTCGAGTGTTATTTTTTCGCTGTGGGAAAATGCGACAAATTATCCGGCTTCGTTCATTAAAAATACAACGTTTTGTCGCTTGTAATTGAGCGGCAGCGGCAGTTGCTTTTGTTTTGCCTTTAAAAGAGCAGCAGCAAACAGTGAAACAGGTGCGTGAACCAAAATCGAAACCGAATCGAGTTGTTACACAAAAAAACGAAACATAAAAAAAAAACTACCACCAAAAAAAGCAGAAAGCATAACTTGGCTAGTTTGAAATCATTAAAAGTGCATTAGTTAAGCTGACTTACCACGAAAACTCATCTGGCTGCCGCGGAAATTCTAAGGCCTTTCATCAGTCAGTCAGGCCGCCAACCCGTCACTCAGTCGCTCAGTCAGTTTGTCAGTCTTAATGCACCTGCAATGACTCGTTAAAAACCGAGTCTCAAAGTCATATGGTGCCTTCCGGACCTCGCAGCCATTAAAGAGAAAAAATTTCGCACTAAAAGCAACCCACGTCGGGTGGCCAAAGTGCTTTATAAGACCAACAGCCCATAAAGTGGTCTCAAAAGTCGGAATACGCACGGCTTGCTATATGTATGATAATAATAATAAAAAAATCTGGCTAAAGGCATTCGGTTTTTGGCTTTTGGTCAGTTTGGAGTTTTAGCTGCAACGCCAACGCAAAATTCTCGCGGCTGCGATATTTGGTTTATGAGTTCTGTCATTCCGCGTGTGTGGGTGGCTTGCTTGGGAATAACTTGGGTTGGTTTTAGACTAGTTCTAACCTTGGAATGCCAAGAGAGATTAGGATTATTTGTTGGCACTCTTGGTGTGGTTTATAGGGCACCTTTCTGGCTAGCACCCTTAAGAGCTTAAGATTAGTTGTGTTATAAAAATTTTAAGAAAATTTTTAAAAGAGCTCAGTGTTCAAATGCCTTATTAGTTAATTAATTTAGAGTCCCCATTAGATATTTATCTTAATTCAGATAATATCTTTTAATATATATTACTATGAATAATAAATCCCCTTTGAAAACCCCTGCTTTCTGGGATTCCAACTCGTTCTAAGCCCTCCCACTGATTTATTTCTGAGCTTCAGAAATTCCAAGAATATTCTTCCATCCGCATGTCAGCAATCCGCAGCCATAATTCATCATACAAAGTATCCCTTTTCTTTCCAATTTTGCATAAATGTCCAAGTCATGTCTCGGGGCCGTAAAACGTGCCTTTAATTTATCTAATAGATATTTGAACTGCTCATCATGGGGCTGACGTGGAACAAATGTTGGCCATTAGACTGCATGTTCAGCATAAATGAAGCATAAAGCCACTATAATCGTCTTAACCCTTTTCCAGTTGGCTCGAAAAGGAAAAATGCAGTCAAGGCGCACTTAATTAACATGCAACTGGCAATGTTCGCGTAAACAAAAATGAAAACAACAACGACGACAGCCACGACAAGTTAACGACAACAACTACACACGTTAAAAAAGTGCAATCCAAAATTATAAAAAAAATAACAAAAATAACGTGGAAAACGTGAAAAACAAAGGAAAAGAAGGTCTTGTTTCTTCGCCAGAAGGTGACGACGAGCGGTCTAAGTTTCGCCAATCAGTCAGCTAATGATGCTTCGCGGACGCGGGATGCAACTGCGGAATTGCCCCGCAGCTGCTAATTAAACTGCAGCAGCAACTGCACCAACGACGACCAACAGCAATTACTTCGGCAGCAACAACAGCATCTTAGGATCCCAGCCCATCATCAGCAGTAAATAAACCATAATGTAAGTATCCTAGAAAACATGACGAAAGATTGAAGTTCAGTAAACCATAATTACAGTGACATTTAGTGGAGATTCTCCCTTTTTTTTCTGGATGTTTCTGTTCTCCAGTATCTGTTTATTGTTCCTTCAATTTAGTTAGGAACTTAATTGTGATGAGTTTTTTAAATTCTATAACGAAACTCTAGCTTTCAGCAGGAAGTTCTAAAGAAATTTCAGTGTGAGCCAGAAATAAACCAAATAAGGCAAATATTCTGAAAATGTTGGAAATGTTAAAGCTTAAGAGCCCATAAATATTATTAAAATAGCACAATTTAGCATTTTCTATGAATTTAAGGATGAAACATTGAAGAGTATTAAAGGTTCTATATCAAAAACTCGACTACCAAAACATAAGCAAATATAATTAATTTATAAACTTGATTAAAATTAATCTCTCGGTTAAAGAACAATTAAAATGAAGATAAATGGGGATGCTAGAATATTTTATATATTTTCTATAGTTTATTCTTGCTCTTTTTATCAATTATAAAAATAAATTAGACATTGATAAACAATTAGCTATGGAAAATATATAAAATATTGTAGCATCCCCCATCTTCAGATTTCTAAGACTTTGGAATTGCCTCTATAATAATACGTGAATCAACATTTTTTATTTATGTACTCTTAGCAGAAGTTCATATTATTTTTTTAATTATAGCGAGCATATTTTTTAAATATTTAAAAATAATTAAATCAAATATTTATTATACACTCTTAGCAAGGAGGTGTAATTTTGTAAAATAAAGTGACACTAAACTGATTAAAAATTCAAAAATTCCCTTATATCTTACCTAAATACCTCAGAGGGTTCAGTATCTCATATCGCCGAGTGCCATGGCTCCCATTTGGCTTTCTTTCCGCTTGCCGCAGTTGCAGTTAAAGTTGCAGTAGCAGAAACAGCAGCAGCAGCATCAGCCACCCCATCGACTTTCTAAGCCAGTTGCCAATTTAGTGCATTTGGTGCTGATTTGGCCAGAGTCGCGTCTCGTCGCGGGTCCGGGAAAACTGGCCAAAACTGGCGGTTGGTTGTCGCCAATTGTTTGCCGGCTGGCTCTCCTTCTTGGCCATTGGGAAGATCTGAGACTGAAGAAACCGTAGCCCGAGGCTGGAGTACCAAAGATTGCAGATTGCAGATTGCAGACTCCAGACAAAGACGCAGTTGGAGGAAGACTGGGTCGCGTGTTTGACACAAATGCCGCGAATAGTTTTGAAGGCGGTTTGGCCCCACTGCGATTTATGGTCAAAACCAGCGTTGACTTGTGCAAACAGGCGTTGACTGTGTGCCTTGTGTGTGTGTTTTTGCGTTTTTCCTTCCATGTTTTGCTTCTTTTTCTCGCTTCCTGTGACTGCGCTGATTGCGTTTTAATAAGCCAGGCCAAGATACCTTTCAGCCATTTGGTTGCATGTTAACTTTAAGTAGCAGGAAAAGCCAATAATCAGCCAAAGACAAACAGCACGCAGAGGCAGACTGCTAACTGGGCTCTAGTGCCATTCCGGCCAGCAGCCAATGGGTCAGCAATGGGTTAAAGTTGTCCATGATGGCCTCAGGGTTAACTATTGGCCATATCTATTGGGTGAAATCTCGCCTCGATTGTGTTGCCTTTCAATGAGCATTGAGCTCAATGCCAGACAATTGAAAGAATGCTTCTGATCTTGGCGAGGATTTTATTGTAAAGGCTTTTGGATAATGCCTATAATTTAAATTAAATACAATATAGTTAATGGAAAAGATTTACTGATTATTTCAAGATAAGATCTCCTTTAGAGTCTGACAAAGGTTTGCTTTTAAATAGGGGAAACTATTAGTACTATTTTTGTATCGTTATAAATAGGAAAATATCTTCCAATACATCACAGAAAATATTTAATGTTTTATCATTACATGACACAATAATTATTACAAAATGTCAAGTACCTACGCTTCACTCTCTTAAAATGTCAAAATGATTTTAATGGATTTGAACTCTCCCTCGATAACTCGTTTACAGCGATTATAGACCATAAAGATCTCTCAATGGCCCATTCATGTTTTTTGATGGATTATTGGTTATGGTAAAAACCCCATTATTTACCTTTATCAAGTTTGCATAATAATAAATTCCACATCGATCCATCGATCTTTGGAACAATGGGAAAACTTTTATTGTTCGTCGGCTAGAGTTTTCATTTTTCTGAGGCGGCAAGTCTTTGATGCCGAAAAGATCTATGGAATTGGCTGCGACTTGGGGCAATCGCATTGGCCATTTGGCAATTTGTCGCTGAAATACGGCAAGTGTTTGAGTCAGATGCCTGGCATAACTAGCTGAGAGGGTAAGCTGATACAGCTTGTTGACCAAGATCGATTCGTAGCGGCTCGTAATAGGCTTAGAGCTTAAAAGCGATTGGGAAATGCATTCAACTTCGAATGCCATTCATAAGCCATTGGCCACGCCCCGTTGACCCTCAGACCGCATGAACTTGGCTAATCAAATAAACAAACAAACAAAAAACTGGGCAGCAGAAAACACACTAGAGCCAGCCAGCCAATAAATGTCCGTCGGTGCAAAAAGGCCATAATAATAAACTTAAATAGACAGACGAAAAAAGCCTCCGACTTAATGCTTACAAATTTGAGCGCTAGCTTCGGGTTGCAGCGAAAACAGCAAGAACCGTCGTAGTGACGAGGGCAATACACGTAACAAGTTTTTTATGCGCTTTATTGTTGTTGTTGGCCAGTTTTTGCCTTAGCTTTGTTTCAGCGGCACTCATTAGCCAAGTTATGAACACCGAGCCGCCGAGCTGCTGCGGCGAGAAAAAACAGTAGCAGAAAAAAAAAACAACAGTTTCGAGCGACACAACAAAATATGGTTAAAACGTTTAAGCCAATGCAGGAACAGTGTTTGAAAATAGTAAGTGGTTAACAGATATATAAAAACTTAAATAAATGTCTATTAAAACCAGAAAAACTTTAAGATTTTTAAAAACTATCTGAAGGTTAAAGATTAAAAGCTGCATCCTGGTTCCCGTTTAGAACTACGTTTAGAATACAATTCATATATTTTCACTCAATCTTCAATTGTCATGTTTGCTTCTTGAAGATGTTAATACATTTGAGAAAAAATATTAATACAATTTTGTTTAATAAAAGGAACTAAGTCATATATTTGTTTTAAAGAAAGAAGTTGATTGATTTTTAGGTTTTTCTTTACTTTTTGTTTCCTATTAAATTACCTTCAAATCCAGTTTACAATTTCAAGAATTTACGAGATTAATTTAATTGTTTATATAAAATTTCAAGCATTAAAATAACTACAAGATTTATCTAGAAATCAAAGAAATATATTCTTTGACATCCAAGCTCCTTTTCAGGTGATTTAAAATCTCCAGAGAACATTCTGACACCCTTTACGAACATAAAACTACAATAGACCCAAGACACCCATTTATATTCTCTCTATAATTTTCCTATCAATCAGTTAATAAACTTTTAGCACCCTCTGTCTTGTAGAAATTCGATGCGTTTAGTTTTTTTTTGTAAAACATTTACAGGTATAAACGCCCCGTTCCCATGGCCCACCCAATCCAATCCAATCGAATCGAGCGTTTCTAATACACACACGTTCCTCGTAATCAATTAAATGAAATCTGAGCCGGGCTTAGCTCAACCGAATAGCGTTGTGGGGGTTTCTAATGCCCTCCCCAAGCCCCCTAAACAATTGCTACACTACAAAGTTGCTCCGCGGAGTCGTGTCACAAGCGAAAAACAAAAAAAAAACAAAAATTGGTTTCTCATTTTCTTTGTATTTTTTTTGTTACTCATTTTTGTGGCATTGTTTGAGCGATTTGTTTGAATTTTGCCGCCCGACTTGAGACTGGGGGAAGATGCCTCGCCAGCTTTTTGGGTATTTCTTTTCATTTCTTAGCTTTTTTTTTTGCTTTTCTGGGCTGTGTGTGTGGCTTGGCATTTTATCCCAGTCACGCTGCAAAGTTATTTGCGCCGTCGCGTCGTGCAGGGACCAAGTTCTCTTCTCTGTTATTATGCCAGCCGGTTTCATCGTCATAAAGCTGGAAAGAAATCAAGAAAAGGCTTCACAAAAAAAGTACAGATAAAAACGTCTTGGGTCTGCAGTTTTCGTTTGGTTATCCGAGCCCTCTCTCAGACTTTTTTTGATTTATGCAGTTGACGTCGTAAACTGTTGCAGTTTTAGTATTTTGATATACCTCAGCGGTTGGGGAGGGTATTGTCGCGGAGGGTTTTAGTTAAAAAAAAATATATTGAGAAGCCATTTAGGGGTATTGAAAACTTAACTTAAGTTTAGTGGAAATCTTTATCTAAACGTTTTAAAACCCCATTTTTTAATGTATTTTTTTTATGTTGAGCAAAATCTTCGTTTAAAATGTTCATGAAAAGTTTCACACATTAACCTTATAAAAACCTACTAAAACATATTTTTGGGTAGTTGATTTTTAATGTTAATATTTATTAAGCTTGGTAGATTGTCACTTATTATTATTTTATTTTAAAAGGTTTTAGTTTATTGGAAAAATTTAAAATAAATATTTTAAGCTTTAATTTAAATTTAATTTTTTCATATTTTCATTTTTCATCTATAAATCATAATTATTGTACAATTTATATTTCCTATAGAATGTATACTTAAAGAGTATTAACAAAACGCAGTTGCAACCAAAAAACGTATCCAATTACCAAAAAACATGCTGATCCCCTGACAGATTCTTTCTTTTGTGTGTATTAACAATATGGAAAGAATAAAATTGCATTTTTGGCTTAGCCCCTTAGGCAGGCACTTGTTGGGTTTTGAGATTTTTGCTGTGGGAAAACCTGGCTAAATCTTAGGGTCGCCAAGTTGGCATCGAATTATTCATCGTTCGCTTTGTTTTGACTAAAAAGTAAGTCAAAAAGCTCGTTATGAATGCGACAAGCGTCTGGGTTATGTGTGCCTGCAATTGGCAGGTAATTCATGTTGAGTCGAGTGCTTTTTCGTTTATTTTTTGGAGGTGCCTTTTTTGCGTTTTCAGCGATGAATGAAATCAGCTCTCAGCCTTGCCAACTGCTTCCGCTCGGCGGCTATTATTATTACTATTTTTTATGTTTTGGCCAATGTCTCTGTCTGCTCAATTATAATTTGTACCGCAGACTGACACTTCAATGAAGGCTAGACTTTGGCGAATCATTACCCTCCAGGGCACAATTTCAAGTGTTAAGATACATATAATGAAATTACTTCATTCGCATTGTGGCCTGAAGTTGAGGTGAGCTGATTTCCCATTGTTGCGGTCAAGTGGGCTAATGACTCGAAGCTCGAGACTCTTGTGGCCATAAAAGTGTGATTTGTGTAATAGTTTTGGACACGCCAAATTTATTGCGATCCCTTGGACCTGCTGTCAACAGCATTCCTCACATGCGGGTTTGCCTATTTTGGCGGCTATCGAATATCAATTTTTCGGTTTTGGAATTCCTTCCTCGTTTGCATATGACACACAAAAACATTGGACAAAAGGTTACTTCTAACGACGCCGTGTTTGTATCGATAAATGCTGTCACCTTTTTTGCGTTTCGCGCTGGACTCCAAATATTTGCATAAATTTTCGTAGAATCGCTTCCCCTCCACCTGTTCCAAATGCGCAATTCGAACCGGAGGTTGCCTCGAAACTGATTTTCAAAATTTTGTTTATGTGCTCACGACTTGGCCATAAAGTGCTTGGAATATTTGCAAAGTCTGGCCCGGCTTTGCCATTTACTTTCACCGCCAAACACACAGGCTTACTTCCAATTGAAATTCAATTACGAAACCCGAAACGCCCCAAACCGAGTGGCCCAAGGGGGAAATCAATGCAGAAAGTGTTAATATTTATTAATTGATCGAAAGGAGAAAAAGCCAAAAGCTAACATTAATACAGGGAAGTAAAGTCCAGCCTTACAGCGGAATTAATTCATGTTTA
This sequence comes from Drosophila auraria, assembly GCA_008042615.1. NCBI lineage: Eukaryota > Metazoa > Arthropoda > Insecta > Diptera > Drosophilidae > Drosophila > Drosophila auraria. The sequence continues at coordinate 26,039 of VNJW01012942.1, forward strand.
AAGTGAGCAAATGTTTTGAAAAATCGAACGAGAAAAATTATTTGAGAAACTATTTTGTTTGACCTTTTAGAGAAAATCAATGCAAAAAGTGTTTGCCATTAATTATTTGATTAATCATATTGATTGACGGGAAATATCTATACAAAAAGGTTAATGTTTGAAATGGAAGAAAAAAGGCTAAATCAAATAAACGAACAGAAATAAAGTCAAGATGAATGTGAGAAATATTTGAGAAACGACTTTGTTTTGCCATTTTTTATGGCTTAATGCTCGGCTGCTTCAAAAAGCCAAGCTAATTAATTTAAACCATTCAGCAGGGATCAGTTTGTTGCCATTTGTTTATCATTTATCCGATTATATAACAATGTAGTTAGCCAATTAAGAGGCGGGGCCAATTCATTTAACTTTGTGTGGCATGATCGTCGTCATCAGTTCAAGTCGTTTTGTGACTTGTCATATGCAAATTGCGTATACGCCCCGACGGCTTATAAAAAAATAAAAAGCGCAAAGCTGCCTGCCAAATGTCAAGCTCACTCTCACAATATGTCACTGACTTGTCGTCCGAGTATCTCTCTGTTTATTTTTTTATAAAAATCTTTCTCTCATTAATAGTTGCTCCTCGTCTAACGAGCGTTGTCCGTCGGGGAAATACTTGGCCAGTGATGCAATAGAGCTTTGTGGCTATGATTTACAGTCAAGATACGTGCGATAACCTCACAATTGAAGGCATTGAAATTGCATTAAGATTGTTGATAAATCGCGGGTTGAGTCTCGAGCTGGCTTTAATGGTTGCACAGCAAAAAACGTTAGAAGAGGTTAATGAATATTTTGATATTGGATAATTAAGAATCTTAAAACTCTTTCCTTTTTTTATAAAACATTTTATAATGGTATTTTTTAATACAATGCCAATTTTAAAATTAAAAATCAGAAGATAAAAGGCTAAAAATAATAATATTCTCTATATTTTATGCTGGAAATACTACACTAAGATCGAATTAATATTTTTAGATAATTTTTATGTGTAGTAAACACCATAAATTAATTCATTTTAGTTTAAAAACAAGTATTTCTTTTTTAAAATATTTTTTCCAATACGATCTAATGAATATTTCCAGTGTGGCATGAGTGGGTGGGCGCTCGGTCGTGGTCGAAGTGATGATGAACATCAAAGGCGATCACCTTTTTCTCTTAACGATTCCAAACGCTTGCAATTAACTCAAATACTATATTTACGAGCCCCCGCCATCCCCTTGGATAGCTGATCTCCGATCTGCGATCACCGATGGCTGTCATGGCTATAACATGGCTATATCATAATTTACAACTTCGACTTCAGTCAGGCTCCAGCGCACGCGTTCACCGCAAACTCTGTTTTCGATTATGCGCCTCATGGCTCTCGGCGGTCGTAAGACTTCATCTGCGGCGGCTCTACGGGTCTACAATATACCCCCTGGTCCCCTCCTGATCCCCTCCCGATCCCCATCCCCCTACCATGCAAAATAACTCCAGCGCTGGCCTTGATGGCAGCTTGCCTCCGGGCGGCGTTTTGTATCTCGCGCTTGCATCTTGTACGAGTATCTTTTGGCTGCTGTTGTGGCCGCCTCGGCCACATGGGGCGGCCGCTGCAGAATTTGTTAGCCTGTCGTAAACTGCGCCAAATCGCATAAATTATAAACGCCAAGCCCCGTTTATCGATATGCAAAAAATATACAAAACCTAAAAAAATGTATCGTGTTTTCCCAGCGAAAGTGTCGATGCCTTGAACCGAGAACGGTTTCTTCGTGCCTTGCGGCCGGCCGGCAATTTCTTTTAATTGATTTTCAACAGTCGTGTGAGCTTTTTTTTCCTCTCCTTCCTCCTAAAGACTTTCAAGTCTAGACAACGCCAACGCATGAGATGCGGCCCGGTTGACAGGTGTTGATTGAAATGACCCAAAAAAAAGGAAAAAATGAAAAAAGACGGACCAAGGAACAATGCGCCGAAGATGGAGACATGAGTTTCACACTTTCGGGGTGTTTATAAACAGCTGGGAAAAACATTTCAGGAAAACAACTCAATCACATTAATGAGAGGAGTCAGGGGAGAAAAACATATCAAATGACTCGATGGGTTAAACTATGGCCAAGGGGGTAGGAGCTATTGAGAGCACTTAAGGGGGGAATTCTTTGTGGTTTTATTTCATATAATGGGGTCTATTGATGATTTGCAAGATTTACCTACTTCTTACTAAGAAAAAAAATGGGTAATGTTTTCTAAGCGTTTATTGATCATAGAACAATTGGGTCTACTTTTAAGAAATTATGTATTTAATATGGAATTACTAGCTCAACAGTCTGAGAAGAGTCTGAGAATCAAGCTAACTACATATAATTATTATTATTATTACACAAACATTCCCAGATCAACAACAATAATAAAAAGACACCGACAATTCTCAATTGTAGTTGTAGCTTTTTTTTTTGCCGCTTGTCTCCCTATTTCGAACTCTGCTCTGTAAAAACAATAAATATAAATAAACATATAGCCGGCTGTGACGCACTCGCGCACAGTGACAGGTCGGCCGATAAGATAACACCCGGCACGCACTCACATCGGACACAGACACAAAAAAAATATATATATATTCCCGACAATGTGTCGAGTTGCATGTCATGCAAGTCTGGCAATGTACGGCACTTTAGATCTATTTACTGACAATGCTCAACATGCAACAGGCAATTTCAAGAAATACTTGAGCTTTAGAGCACAACACTTTCAAGAGATGAAGTTCTAAACAGAAAATATTTAAAGGTAATGAATGAACTTTTTGAATGAAATTTAAGTCAATTGATAAAGATGATTTTACAGAATTTATTTGAGTATAGGATGGGAATGAAAACTACCTCCAATTTAATGGATTTATGAATCAAGGAATGCATTAAATAGACAACTGATGAGAAGAAGCCCTAACAAATGTCTTTAATTTAACAAAAACCCATATTTTGTTATTTGTTATTATGAGGTAAATCCAGTAGTATTAAACCTTCAATTTAGTTAATTATTCTGTTGTTTTTCTAACTCCCTAATAGACCCGGTTCCATTACAACCAAAGTGATCCCCTCAATAGCTGCATCTATCAAACGCAAAAGTTCTAATGATGCTCACCCCTCCCTCTCTACATTCTCTAATCAAAATGTTTGTAAACTTAATTAAATGTTTGCTCTGTGGGACCACAACTATCAATTGTTCCACTATTTACACAATTGCCGCCTTGTAGGGCAAGTAAGCGATGTCAAATCGTCGTCGGCTATCAGCAGATCGTCTATTGAACTCCAAGTGGCAGTCCATGAAATGATCGTTTTATTTCATAATTAGTAGTTGCCTCGAGCATTGATTTTGTAATTTATGTTAATTAGCCTGGCGGTTTTCTACGGAAATATGAATATTGTATTAGCTTTGGCTTTGGCGGTAGTAACGAGCGGCGCGACAACGAAATTTCATGCTCTATGAGCTGGCCAAGAGAATTTCTACAAAAGTGTCACGGCGTCGTTTGTATACTATTTTTTATTTTCTGTTAAACCCTCAGAGAGTTGAGAGTTAAGTGAGCCGGTTTGCGTTTCTGTCAAACTGTTATTTTCTAAGCTTTTTTTAAGCTATTCATAAACAAGTTTTGTGTTTTAGCCAGTGGATTTCACGGCTTTTAATTATGCGTTAGTGGATTCCCTCATTGCTTAAATGTGGTTATAAATTGCCGCAATTATTTATGCGTCACACCCAATCGATTTTAGATTTGCCCGCGGCTCTTCGCCTCCCACTCTTGCCACAATGGAATTTATGGCAGCATGATCACAATATTTTTCTTTAACTATTCTCCCGCTGAGTGCTCAACTACTGGTTTATTTTTATTTTTTGGCCAAGCCATTCGAAGCCTGGTTTTATGGCTTGTAAGCTTAATTACGAGTCAGTTCTGGGTAGCCTGAGAAAATTAAAAAATTAAGGAATTTTAGTGCTAGCCGTGTAACACTCATTAAGGTTGTCAACTCAAATTAGCTTACTAGAATATCTTACGGCTTAATGACCTGTTCATCTGTCCCCACCAGAAGATATCTCACTCTGGCGTGTAGCAACTTTATTTTCCAACGCAGCTTCTGTGTATGATTTAATGATGCCTTCGGCTCCGAGTCCGTCTCCGGCTGGAAGATCAAAAAGGCCAGGATAGGGCGACACCTTTCTAAAATCATCAATCATGGCAAATGCTTCCGCTTCTAGCACTTTGCCGAGAGACCCCTCAGATACAATGGTACAAAGACAGATACGAATTCGGTGTAGATTACACTGAACACAAATTTAGTTGGTTAAAAGATATATAATCAAGAAGGGATAAATCTGTAAATTGTATTTTTTTTATAGCTTTTCTTCTAAGAATTCTGAATGTTTATTCTTTTTATGAGTGTCTGTTTAGGGACACTTTCAGCCGGGATTAAATTTAATAATTTTATAAATTCAATTAAACTTTCTAGTTCTGGAAAATATTTTCTTTCTTACTATTTAGAATTTTTATAAATATTTTTAGCTCCTATAAAGTTGAAAAAAAAAATGTATTCTTTAAGAAGGTATTAAGGTCTTGAGGAAAAAATTTGAAAAATAGTGAAAGAAAGACCTTCCTGCAGTCACAAAGTCTTTACCTTTCTACTTAACAAAGTAACTCTAGAGTTCGACAATTATTTCCAAAGATATCCAGCCTTATTCTTCAGCACCTACAACAGTTGAGAAACATTTTACAAATATATTTCCCTCATATTATAAATTCTTTGAAATATTGTAGTTTCGAATATTATAAATAATTATAAATTATTTTATAGAAAATAGAAGAACTTCTCAACTTAAAAAAAAAAATTGAGTATGATTTCTCACTGATCCTCATAGAGCCCAAATTTTCCCCGAGTGTAAACGTAAGTTCGCTTATCGGGCGTCCACACAGATTCGGAATTGGAATTGGAATTGGATTCGGAATCGGGTTGTTTGGGTGTTGGAGCGGCGGCGACTCGTTACGAACTGGTTTTCGACTGCTAAGCAGTCACTTACTTATATTTATTAATTATCGTATCGATAGCTCTCTCGTTTGAGCTCGGCCCCGCGGGTCTAAAAGCCAAAATATAAAACAACCTCTAACAACAAAGATACACTTGGCATTGTGATTTTCAACTCTATGGGTTAGTTCTCGGATTGGTTTGTTCTTTAACGATCGTCAGCAAACAAAAACAAAAAGCGACATCGACAACCAAAACAAACACAAAAGATATACAAAACGCATACACAGACACGGGCAGACACACACAGATACTCGGCGGCGGCACACAGTTACAGAGCATAAAGTTCAGGCGGCGCGGCGTGGAGCGGCGTCGAACTCGTGAAGTTTTTCTCCCGGCGCACTCAGTTCGATTCCGGCGATTTTCGAGCGCGGAGCGTTTAACTCGCACAGAAAAAATACGAAAAATCGCGAAACACAAAACTAAATCTGAAAAGCTTGTGAGTCAGCCGAAAAAAAAGTAACCAAAGTGCATCAGTCAGTGATTCTCAAAATGTTTCGTTGCCATGGCGCAAGTTCTCTGTGTCTGTGTCGCCTTCGGTGTTAATTAATTTCGGCATAGAAATTCCATTAGCCAAATATAAGTACGTCTATCAGAGAGCGAAAGCTAAAGCCAAATGCTAATTAAATGCCATCGCAGAAAGCCGACCACTAAAGGCCATTAAGAAATGGGCATGACTCGTCGTCACGCCGGCGTTATGGTTCTCCCCGATTCGGGCTCCCTAATCGGGGGCTACGATGAGTCAAAGTTTAACGAGAAGATAACCCACCTGACGCCCACCGAGCAGGAAGCAGTCAGGCGCTTCTGGAGGTAAAGATAATGGGGCCAAGACTCCCGATCGATGATATCTCGTAAAGATCCGATGTGGAAGGAAGTCGCGCGGCGAATAAATTGTGGTGGCGAAAAAATCAAAACCCAAATTGAGTTTATCGGATGTTGTTGTTTGTGTGCGGTGTGTGTGTTTTGTTGTGCTGTGCGGAGGTGTTAAAAGGTGTGAGCTTAAGTGCGAGTTTTGTGTGGCAATGAGCGCTAATGTCAACAAATAAATGGTTATTTAATAACAAATCTGATGGGGAGAGGAAACTTTAGACAAAGTTTTGTTATTGAAATCTTTGGAATTGATTTTGAAATATTTTTATTTGATTTTGAATTGGAATTTATAAATTTAAGGAAATTAAAATTGAGTGAAACTTGTTTTTAATAATATTTAATAATAACTGACTCCTTAGGCTTCTTAGGCTTTCCTTATTTTTTTATTTCCATTGAAAACAATTATTATAAGCAACAGAAAAAGGATTAATTTTATTTGCATTCATTCCATCAACCATAATACACAAATGTCAGTTTTATATATATTTTTTTATATTTTATATTTTCAATATATAACAAATTTTCTATTTTGTAAAATGATTTTAACGATGTTTTAGCGATTTTTTTATATTAAAATTGATATATTTTTTAAGTATTTGTTGGCTGGACACAATTTGTATTTATTTCTTCAAGAGGTTTTATCTTTTCTTTTTAAATTAAAATCATCAATTTCCTTCAAGTTGTAAAGATAGTCATTTGTTTTAATGTTCTACAGTTTATCTAACATTATACAAAGTGCACTCACAACGAAAAAACTCTTCCAGAACCCCAGAATCCTTGTCGAATCCAATTATAATAATTTCTAATTATGACAACGATCGCATAAACACAAGGCAGAGCCGCAACAAATTGTGGCTAGACAAATGTAGAAGGCAGAAGGCATAAAAACAACAAGTTTCGTGTATCATAATCATAAACACGCATATTAATTTGGTCTGCAATCCAAAAATACGCGATGCCGCAACCGTTCCACATGAATGCAACTTTTTTCGGAGGCGGCGGCAGAGGCAGTGCTTCCATGTCCCAAGTCCCATGTCCCGTGTCCAAGTCCATGACAGGCCTTTTTCCATTCATGTATGTAACATGCATACGAACGAAATCCGCATAAATCAGTTGACGCATAAATTTTCATTTTACATAAATTTTTCAAATCGGGCAAAAGATGGAAACGTGAAAAATGAGTCGAGAAATATGGCAGCAAATTGCCAGACGGCTTTCAATTTGACTCCTTCACAAGGCCCCATAACATAACATATTTTATTTATAATATTTTCAAATCAGCAAACGCTGTTGTTTGGCCAAAACATGACAGGCAATTAATTTGATCCTCGCTCAGGTGAGGCTTATTTGGCGGCGAGTCGGCTAATTGCATTAGGACAATTTGGCGGGATCCTCGGATCCTCTGGCTGCTCATCCCTCCTCCTTGGGGGAACGAAAACAAATTATAAATAATTGCAGTTTCCGCTTCCAGCAAAGTGGAAAAATGAAAAATGCTGCACGCATGTTACGTTTTCCAGGAAAACCGAATGAAAATTGGAGTAGGGATCACGGCGGCGGCAAAGTTCACTAATGAGTTCTGCTGGCAATGGGAATGGGATTGGAATTGGGGCTGGACGAGAACCATTCCTCCTCCTGGGCATGGGGATGGCCCACAGATTATTGGGGATTTTGTGGCGCGCGCATATTTCCAAAGATGTTTCCAAATACCGAAACAAAGGGGGCGACAACAAGAACTCAAAACGCTGACAGCTTGATATATTTTATTATAATTTCTTCCCTCCGGCAAGTGTGATTTCTATCTTTATCTGCTCCTCTTTTAGAGATCTTCCCAAGTACACAGAAAAAATTTAGATGTATATAAACTTTTTAATAGGTAAAATAATATAAAAATCTTTGTGTTTTGCGGGGTCGTAGGTGTTGAAGTTGAGCTAGATTAGTTAAAGATATAATATAAACATTATAGCTAGTAGAAATATAAATATAAAATAAATATAAACTTTAAACTCTCAGTTACATATCAAAAATCAATTGAAATAAAAAGTATTTTATAAATTTATTTTGTTGTTATAGTTTTAATATTTTTCTCCCTCTGTATCCGTGCATTTGTCGCATTCTGTGTCGAGTGTGTGCCTTGCATTGATTTATTTTTAAACCTGATAGCAAAGGCAAATACAGTCGCTTCTCGGGCATTTCGCAAGCGCCTCGCCGCTCTGTTATTGTTTGCTCAGGCCCTGTAATCTTTCATTATATGGCTTAAGATATTGTTTTCTTTATTTGCCAATTTCCTAACAAGAATTTCTTTGGTCCGACTCGTTTCCAGGTCGCTGGTTTTGCGGAGTCAACGCGCCTTCATTGAGGAAAATGGTAAGTTGAACAAAAAGCCGCGTGGGCCTGAGCCATAAAGCCGAGTATAAGTATGAAAACGTGTCTGAGACCCACATGGCGACCAGATTGGAAGTGGGTCAACCTAACGCCCGCACAGAAATCCGCAAAGCCGGGCCAACACCCACCGTGTTAACAATACACTTAACTTGAGGCCGAAAAGGCAAATTTGTCACAGCGGCGCCGCCGCCGCAAACGCACTTTTCCAGAGTCCAAGAGAACGCCCAACCCACGCTGAGGCTAAGAGATATATCTTGGACTGTAACTCCTTTATGGAAATCACTTTTGGCAAGACCCACACTCCGGGCCTCCAGGCCTCCCCCCTTTCCGCAAAAATGCAGCTTTTAATTAAGCCAAACTGAGACCGAAAACTGGTTTCTTGGCCTAAACGCAAATATTTTCTTCGATATCAAATTGTTTAGTCTCTTTTTGGTTGCCAATTTATGACAAGCGGATGTGAGTTGACAGTTTTGTGTGGCGGCGGCTTCGGTGGGCGTGGCAGGCTCTGATAGGTCATGTTTCGTTCACTTTTTCGGCCTCAACTTCAGCGCTAATTGAAGCAATTAAAATGGGCAACGTAAATGTCAGCTGGCCCCGCGATTTCAGCTCATTAGCCACACACGAAGTGTTTACCATAATTTTTGAGAAAATCCTAAAAACGACCAAAGTTTATGACACGTTGAAAAAATCATTAAAAGCAAAGAAAACCATAAACCACTGGCAGCAACCTCAAGTAGTCGCCTGAAAGGGACAACTTTAATTGGGTAATTAAAGTGCAGTCATAAATAGGCTGAATCCCGTCTGGGGAGCACTAAAAAAAATAATTATAGGCAAAAGGCAATATGTGGAAGGAAATAAAAGAGATTGGGGAGAAAAATAATAATAATAATAGTTTTTTTATACTTTATTCGGAAATGGAGGAAATCTCTTGAAATAAATGAGTATAATGAAGAAAGTTGTGAGAATCCTTGAATAGAAATTATCATTTAAAGCCACAAAACGTACATATTATTAGAGCTTAACTTTCAAGAGAGAATACTAGCTAGGTTCAAGTTTTATACGTTTATTAATTCCTTGAACCTTAAATAATTTATTACATATTATAAATATTTCCAGCTCCATTTTAAACAAAGTTATATAGAGAAGAAAATCTTAATATGCATTTATAAATATCGAACAAGAAAATATGGCCAAGTTCGGATTTGCTCAGATCTTATAACCATTGATTGAAAATTATAGCTATTTGGCAACGAGTAGAGTATCTTGATTATGGCTAATATACCCATTATTCACTTATTTTATATTTGGCTGTCGCTGTCGCTTTTTATTTTTATACCCGGTACCCATAGGGTACAAGGGTATTATAAGTTAGTGCCAACCGAGAATGTATGTAACAGGCGGACGGAGAAATCTCCGACCCTATAAAGTATATATATTCTTGATCAGCGTCACTAGCCGAGTCGATCTAGCCATGTCCGTCTGTCCGTCTGTCCGTCTGTCCGTCTGTGTGAAACAACAGATCTCAGAGACTATAAGAGCTAGAGTTACCAAATTTGGTGACAACATTGGAATCTGTTGCACGCAGATCAAGTTTGTTTTAAAATTTGGCCACGCCCACTTCCGCCCCCAAAAAATATAAAAAACGGTATATAACCATATGCGTGATTTTCGGAGTAAAGTAAATAGATAGACGTAATAAGAAGGCAATCTTATACGTGTTCTGAAAATTTGAGTAAAATCGGATGATAAACATGGAAGTTATTAAATAATAAAGTTTTCTGTCAATGCTTCTTCTTCTTCTGAGCCACAAAGGCAGTAGCGAAAAAAAGTGTTGCGTGCTTTCGAGCGCAGTATTAATTCGTAAGGCAGCTGCTTTCAGCTGCAGAATTTGTCTTTTTTGAACGTTGCTTAACATGTTTTTAGCAACATTTGTCTTCATTTGTCAACTTTTTGTTTTTTCCATGTTGGTGTGTTATTTAATTTCACGCACAATACTGGGTACCGGGTATCTCACAGTCGGTGACACTCGACTGTAGCTTTCTCACTTGTTTTTTTCGTTTTTTTAGTTAGCTGTCAAGTGAGTTTGGGGCATGCAATTAGATCGAACAGCGTTGCACGTGTTTTGCATAATTAAATTTTTGCGCTTTCCGATAATTTGTGACTGTGGCAGTGGCCGCTGCGGCTATTGCACCGTTAGCTTCATTAGCCGGCGCAGCTGCAACTGCGAATTCCGCCTACCTCGGGATAAAGCCCCCATATGAGCAAATTGTGCACATGTCTCAGTCCGTCGGGCCCAACCAGTTTGGATTTTTGTGTACAAATACCCTTGGTTGAGGGGCACATTGAATTCCTATCTCAGATCAGATATTTTAAATAAGCATTTCAGGTGAAATTTTATACATAAGAATCTTTCAAATATTTCCAATACCTTAAATAATTTAAATACTAAGCAGAAGTTGCAGAAGTTCTTAAAATACTTGAGAAAGCAATTTATATATAGCTTTAAGAGAGAATTTGTGGTTGCTTTTAGTTAAGAAAGTCGCCTAGATATATATTTTGGTACAATAATTAATACAAAAAATGTAATGCAATAAAAAATGTATTCTACCTTGAAATAATGAAATAATAAATAATATTTTTGAATAATATTTTTAATATAATATATTATATATATATATATATATATATTTTACTTTGAATTAAAGAAAATATTAAAAACAAAACAGAAAAAGCTCAAAAAACAGCTCAAAGTATGGAAAGTATTTTTAAATATTCACAAAAATATCCAAGTAATTTAAGTAAACCCCCAAAAGTGTATACCGACTTCAACTGACTGAATTTCCTTCGAATTTCATTCACAACTCGGTCTCATTTTGTATGCTGGGCAGCAGCAGCGGCATCGGCATCATTCACCAAGACGCCTACGCCGAAAATGTAGTCATTACAAGAGGGGACTGATCAACATGGAAACGCTCACGATAATGATGATGATCGGGAGACTGGGACACGGATACCATACGTTCGGGTACCCCGCTCGAGCATGATCGTAATTCAGAGCTTGTGATCGGAGTTGGGTTAATTTCTTAATTTTTATGTGAGTCGGGTGCGAGAATACGATTTATGTGACTGTATGTAGGTGCCCTTATAAGGCCAGCAGATTGTGCACTAAATGAAGTTGTAAACTCACCGAAAACATATGGTTTTTGCAAGATGTCGGTAGGAGTTTGGCTTGCAAATTGACTGTGAAAGTTGACAGTAAATGAATGCAGAGAGAGAATTATGGGGTTCGGAAATTAAGAGCCATTCCCTGTATCACCACCCCCAGGTGTCCTGCGGCCAGGGGACTGGACGGACAACCTTTTCCATGTTATGAAAACTTGTCGACGCAACATCCCGCCACGGGAGCCGTATTAAATTTATTTTATTGCAGGGAATAATCGTCTAATTAAGTTGAAACTTCTAGCGTTGGGATGGCATTTATTAAATTAATTTTTCATGGGTCTATAAAACCATGAAGGGATCCCCAAAACACTTAGTTATTGGGTAACACCTTGTGCGTTTTTCCTCTTTTACTTCCAGAAGCCCCCAAAACATCGGAAGTGTCCAAGTATCGCTATTTCATTATATTCACCGTCCACCGGTTTTCCGTTTTTACTCTGTGATTTGCCAGCGGTCAGCGGTAGACATTCCTCCTGCGCAGACATTAGCCATTTCAATTTAGACCAAGTTCCCCTTGGAAAAATCCAAGGGGATCAGGCCAAACTCACAGCGACTTAGCCAGAGAGTTACGAACACTGATTGCTCACGACAATTGCAGGAGGAGATCTGCGTCAGCAAAGGGTTAAGAGAGGCAAGATTGCAGCATGGACTTCAAGGAATACCCTCAAAGGGCGGTATGCCATAAAAGGCCATAAAGTGCACAGCATGCTGGATGGAAATCCCGTCCAACGCGACGTATATTTAATTAGCCCCGAAGCGGATTTGTCCCGGGATCGGCCAGTGCCGGAGTTCTCGTGCTGTAGATACAGTGGCTCCACATTGAAGGTACCGCATCCTGACGAGTCCTGAGTGGAGTAGAGAAAGAGATAATAAACACTATAGTAGAGAGCAAGGACTCAATAGATGGTGGCCCACAAAGTTCTCCAGATTCTCTAGGATTAATTAGTTAAAAATAAATAATAAATAATTTAGTTAATTAATAAATCCTTAAAAACCCACCAATCAACGCCGCCTTCTCTACACTGGAGTGCGCCTGATCCGAGCAGTAGGCCACCAGCCTTGTATTGATTTCTGCATCCTGGTAGCCCGATAGGCATCACAATCCTTTCCACGTCCGCAAAGATCTTGGGCCAGGGTTCGCCACCGATGGGAGCGGATTCCGGCAGGAGTTGGCGCATATAGCCAGGACTCACATCCGGAAAAACACGACTCTAGCGTATGTTCTCCAGATAGTCTGCTATGTAGTACACCAAGGCTAGTTAATAGTAGTTAAGGTTTAACTCAATCGATTTGGTAATAAATATTTGCTAATATGGCCGGGGCTTTTCTTGGCCAATGCTAGAATTCAATTACGTGGCATTTAAACGAAGACAAACGGCCGGGACAAATCCGCTTCGGGGCTAAATAAATATATGCCCCGTTGGACGGGATTTCCATCCGGCATGCTGTGCACTTTATGTCCTTTTATGGCATGGCCCCGGGACTCACCCCATTATAGGTATTTCTTGAAGTCCATGCTGCAATCTCGCCTCGCTTTACCCTTTGCTGACGCAGATCACCGCCTGCAATTGTCGTGAGCAATCGTAATTCGTAACTCTCTGGCTGAGTCGCTGTGAGGAAAAACGGTGGACGATGAATATAATGAAATAGCGATACTTGGACACTTCCGATGTTGTGGGGCTTTTGGAAGTAAAAGAGGAAAAACGCTTGTAAAATACTGACAACTTGTCGACACAACATCCCGCCACGGGAGCCGTATCGGATATATTTTCAGGGAATAATCGTCTTATTAAGTTGAAGCTTCTAGCGTTACGATGGCATTTATTAAATTGATTTTTCATGGGTCCCCCAAAAGCACTTAGTTATTATAGAGCAAATATTATCGCTGTCCTAATAGGGTGACCCAACGAATAAGTGAGTGAGTGAAACCCTTCCTGGTCCACCCTTGTGTTTTCACAGCTGACGGAACCATGGGTTAAATTTATAATAAATAATATTTATTTAGGCCTCCTTTGGCTCTCCAGTAGTATACCTATATCTGCTTTAATATGTAGTTAGTCGGTATTAAGTGCCCCTCAATTAGGCTACATTTATGGAGCCACATTCCTTAAACGCCCACAAAATCCATAAACAACAACAAATAAACACCACAAGTTATGCCAAATTTGCATGGAGTGTTTGGTGTGCGTGGTGTGTGATTCGGTGATTAAATGTGTCTAGATGTGGTGGGTGGGTGTGTTGCCGATCGTTGATAATTAAGCCGGTGATCAGATTTGGCCGTAACCCTGGAGCCGCCAGCTTATTACGGCCACTGCGCTGCGGCTCTGCTCATCAATATGCGCGGCCGCTTAACACTTATACGCCGCGTTGGCCCAGCAACACTTTCACAACCCACGTGGAAGCAGATGCGTTTTTTCCAGCCCACGCTGGCGTTATATACTTTTATGAATGAAAAGTGAAAATCAGAAAATCACAACGTTTTCTTTTTCAATCCAGAGAGCTTGCAGTTCGCCAACAGATGGCGACAGGCCGAAGCTTTATTCTAAGCATTTTCCCCCTCCTCCGATTTGATAAGCGTGGCTAAATGGTCGCGTATCTTATCGGTTTTAATTTGCTGCATGATGAATAAAGCGAGAATTTGATACTCTGCCGGCTGGCCAGTTGGTTGAAGGTTCGCACGGGGAGCAGACCGTTGTTTTCCTTGATTTTTTCAAGCCATATACCGATAAATCGGAGGTCAGTCGCTGGAATTCCAAATGGTTTAAGTGCAAATTCAAGTAAACCATTAAGAAAGTATGCTGTGGATTCTATTTTGGCTGGGGGTCTTGTGGCTCCGATATCAGGCCAAAATTCCGCAAGAAAGTGAGTGATTGTTAATGCAAATAAATTTATATCAGACAGGCGGTGTTTGCCTTTGGACTTTATTTCAAATAAATGTTGTTCGTGTCCCTGGAAAAGCTATAGCTATTAACGCAATTACTTGAATCATTATTTTCATTACTATTTCTCTCAATTACTGAATCGCTTCCAGCAATGCTAGTAAGTATCTCAAAAGTTGCCTCGGGGTCCGGCATTAATCATTAAAAATGATTCAACTGGTCAAGAGTGTTTTTTATCTAAACGAACCAAAATTAGTTATTATAAGGCGCAATTAAGCATAAATAAGGCACGAATTTATCTCACGGATTCCGGGAACTGCGCCTTGGCTGCTCAAGTTACCAAATCCAAACTCGAAACGTGTTTGATGGAGGGCAGATGCGCCGCTGCACAGACGCAGAAAAAGATACAAAAGGGAGATACACACACACACATTTTTTTATTGTTTGAATACCGGGAATCGAACGCTGACGCGTGACCTTGGCTAGTGACATCAAGACGCACCGCATCTGTGAGATACTTATTCTTTTCTCTCTCTCTCTCTTTTGCAGCTCGTCCGGCGTCTGGCGGGACTAATGGCGGTTCCTCCTCGAATCCCTCTGCTCCTGCTGGAGCCAGTCGCTCTGTGCGCAGCTGCAACTGCTGTCCCTATGGCTACCACATCGACCTGGACTTTGTGCGCTACTGCGAGGCCCTGGCCCAGGCGAAGCCCAGTGAGGAGGAGCAGCGACGCCGGGATCGCCGAAGGTCGCGAAAGTCCATGGAGTTCATGCTGGGCTTTGAGAGTCTCTTTGGCACGGACTGGCAGGCGGAGACAAGGGTCCAGGACAAGCTAACAGAGGTAAGGAATAATTCAGAATTTAAAGGTGGCTTGTATCTGGGAGTAAACTTCAAAGGAAATCGGGAGAATAGTTTTATTTTTGATTTTTTAGCAAATGGAACCAGTCACAAATAAGTTCTTTAAACTATCTCGTTGATTCAAAGATAAAAGTGCCAAATTCCTAGTCCATCCGAATCCCGGGTGGCGTCTCGCGGGTGGCCCCTTTTGATCTGCCAACTTCCAGAACTGAACGCTTAATTAATATGTCACCTCTTCCATTTCTATTCGTGCCACAGGCCGCACATGAAAGCGAACCGGATTCGCCGCGGCCCATTGGAGCCACCCAGTCGTCGCCGGCGGTGTACACCACCCTGCCCTGCTACCGCCCGCGCTCGTCGTCCGTGCCGCGCTTCACCTACGGCAGCATCCCGCCCCGCTCGGAATCCCCCTTTGGCACCGCCTCCTCCACCTGCTCCTCGCTGCGCGGCGGCGTGGAAAGCGATGCAGCGGTCTACCAGCACCGCCAGCATCGTCCTGCAATCAGTCCGCCGGAGACGCGGGCCTTTCTGCACGACGCCCTCGACGAGGTGTGCAGCGACTTTGAGCGGACGCTGGAACGGACTTCGGTGAGGAAGCGGAAGACGACGCCCTACAAGGGATCCTTGTCCATGGACCGGAACAATAACAAGCTCAGTCTCAGTTTGAGCAACGGTCACGGCGGAGTGTCCATGGAGCAGCGGAGTCATCGACTGGGCAACAGCACGTGGGATCGGTACTTTGATGTGGCAGGTGAGTGTGGGCGGCCGAACAAGTGCCGAAAATAGCGGGTTAAAATGGTATAAAATTATTAGTTTTTTGCTCTGCACTGGGAAAAATATAAACGATTGATTGGGAATAAAAAACATAATATTAAGGATTATTTATATATATATTATTATTTATATTATTACGACAAAAGATAATTCTGAATATTCTACGTTAACTTTTAAAGTTTTAAGCCAGCAAACGGCGTTGCCAATAGTGCTACCTAAAATCCTTTTTCATTTGTTTAAGTACAGAAAAAGATTAAATTAAATAACTAAATCGATAAAAGAGCTATTTTCTTTATATTTTAAAATAATACCTATGTAAAGCTCTTAAGAACTTAGGAAACTATATGAGAATCTTAAAGAAAATTTTGTTTTTTTATTTAATTAATGGATTTTATTCAATTTAGAAGATCCAAAACTTTTTTATAGTCACAAAAATCGAAAATTAACAAAATATAGCTTCTCAGACCCTCTTAAAACGTCAGAAAATTGGCAATTTCTATTTTTATTTACTATACTTTTATATGATTTATTCTTTATTTGTTCTGTGTAGTGGAAGATGATTCATAGAGCCATCTTAGAGACGCCTTTGGCAGATACTTTTGCTTTCTTTTCTTAGCAATTAGCGCTGCTGCGGCACATGTGACATTTTTACGCACGAAAGTGTGAAAAAATTGGCGAAACTCTCAGAAGGCAATTGAAAAAAAACCACACAGTGGAATGAAAAGGGAAAGTTTAGGTAATAAATTAGAAAAAGTTACCTAATAACTTCGATTTAAAAGCCAAAATTCTAAGGCTTAAGAACTTTTAGTATAAATAGGTTTATAACTAACATAAATGTTTCTGTTAGGTTTGCTTTATTTTCAATTTATTGTAATTATATTTTTGCCCTAAATAAAGACCATCCGTACCCATTGTCCCTCTTAAAATTGTCATCTCTGCAGCTGTGCCCGCAGATCAAAGGACATTTCGTCATCCATAAAGTTTGTTACAAAATAGAAGAGCCAACAAATCAAAATGTAGACTAGAGTGCGGTTACAGTTCAGTGCTGGCAGCTCCAAAGATACAAAGATAGAGTTATTCAAATGCAAAATACAGATACGGTTGCTTTGCATCTTTGGCATTTGAAACTCAATTGGGTGCCTGCCACTTGCAACATGGGGCAGCAGCAGCAGCTCGAAGGCAATTCTCGAGGCGTTCGTATCTTAAATCAATTTGAAATGCGCATTTGGCGCTCAATTTGCATGCAAATTTTCGCTCCAGCTCCAGCTCGTTTTTCTCGTATTTGTTGTTGCCATAAATTTGCCATAAAGTGTGCAAAAAAATCACGGCAAATAAACAAATCAAATTGTCGCATTTCGGTTCTGATTCGTTTCTATTTTTCCCCTTCTCTTGCTGATTTTTTGTGCCCCAAAGAGTTGTCATTGATTAATGTGTGTACATGGCTTTCTGTAACTTGGTAACATAATTGTTTAAAAGCCTATACTTTCGCAATGAACCGAAAACATGGCCAAAAGACATTTGCTTGCCAAAAAAAAAAAAGAACAAAAACATTTCTAGCAATGGATGAATGCCAAAAATAAATGCGTGTAAAAACAGATATAGGCAACCTTCGAGCTAAAGTGCGGGCACAACCCATCCTTAGTATAGAAATCTATCTCGAAATTAAATTATAAATCTTCAAATCAATTTGCTGGAATTTTTCAAAATCAATCAAACTATTTTGCTTTTCAAAAATTTAATTGGCAAAACAGATAAGATATATTCGATAATAACTCAAGGGTCGCCCCTTTGACCATTTGTTTGCGTTAAAAGCTGATGATGATTTATGCATACTTGGCCTTTTTTCCTTTGTTTTCCTGGCCTTGACTGAGAAACCTCAGCGATATGCGAATTGATGTGCAAATAGACAATCAAAAATCAATACTTTTTGCCTATCAAATGGCCCATGGAAAAAAATGTAAACAAAGCAAACTGGGCGTCTCTCGCTCTTCTTGCTTGGATTTCTCTCTCTTTTTTTGCCCACGTCACCGAAATTCTCACTATCAGCATTTGTTAATAATTGTGCATTTTGCTTATCAGCTCACAAACACCACAAAAATGTTGCCAACTTCCCTTGCTCTTTGTTTTTTTCTATTATTTAATTTGTATTTGCTGAGTCTTATCTCTTGCTTTTGCTCTCAGCAAATTGGTTTCTATTTTATTTCGTTGTTAGTACTAGTAGACATTATTTTTTTCGCTCGCCATTTGCCGTGTTAAATAATAACACAGAAATCTCTACTGCTAAATGGTTTTTTGTCGCTCTTCACCGGGCTTTTGGCGCCGCCGATGATGATGATGATGATGGTCTGGTCGTCGCCGAATGAACGAAAAAAAGCCGGAGAGCAGCAGTTGGTCGACGACTTTCGAACGAATAGCATAAAAATGCATCGGTCTGGCTGCGAAATAAAATACTTACAATAACTATAATACGAAATGCCTTAAACGAATCTAAACTAATCTAAAACGAGTGTTATGTAGTTAGGACGTGTAAAAATGTTAACCAACGAATTAATTGCGACTAAAGTACATGGAAATATGTGAGAGCAGCAAAGAGGAAAGCCTTAAAACATAAAAAAATAAAAAATATTATTATAAACAAGCAACACCATAAATTACGGATGTAAATCTTTATGAATCAACAGAACAAATCTCGTAAATTATTAAAGGCCTATAAAATATAGCACTAAAAAAATACAGCACATTAAGTTGTTACTCAAAATTCGAATTTATATTTTAAATAATATATAATGCCCACGATTCTACGAAAATTGAAATATGAACTCTTACGAAGTGAGTTTCCTGAGCCAAGTGTTTATGCTTTTGTGGCCGGCACTGTGACGCAGATAACATGTGATGAGTTTTTGCTTTGATCTGAGCTGTCTTTACGCTTTGCTTCGACAGCTGAAAATCAAATAATTTAATATTGCTTAATACACCCAGCGCCTTAATTAGCACCCGCTAAGATAAGATAAAATAAAGAGCAAAGAGAGCAGTAATTATAACACAGAATCTAACAAATATTTGCTACGCTTCGACGACATAATCAAGTGCAATGTCTGCTGCCTTGGCCCAGAAAAAACGCTGCCAAGTGCAGTCTGCCGCGTTGTGCCTTTGCTAACCAACTAAATCAATAATAGAAAGTAAAGTAGAAAGGAGGAGAAGCCATGTTTGCCACATCGGAGGATGCCCTGCCCCAAAAACGGAGGCGTGCGGCCAAGAGGAGCCTCAAGCTGAAGCCGGACAGCAAGCCGAATGCGGCCAAGAGCTGGTGGAACGACTGTAGGTTCATTAGCTTAAGGAGCCGCTCGTTTAGAACTATCTTTTCATAGTTTTGACTTGGTTCTTTTGCTAATTAGTTGGGCCATAAAAACTGATTAATTATGCCCCGGTCAATGCTATCCCGCGTCACGCGCCGCCATCGCCCCCTTTTTGCAGAGCGTCGCCTCTTTTTGTCTTGGATAAAAGACGCTTAGCCAATTTGGCACCGCAAGCTAAAAAATACGAGCACTGAGAGAAAATAGTTGTGAGGGAAGCCAAAGAGGTCTTTATTAATTAAAATATATTATGAAGAGTCCCGACTTGATTTTGTTTTTTAATTTCGTTTTTATGTTCAAGGTTTTATATAAATCTGCCCGTTTTTTTCAAGATATATTAGTAAAAGCTTGAAGATTTCATTTTAATTAATTATACTTATTAAGCTTGAACCCCTTGTCATAATTAAATATACTTTTAGATACTTTTTTAAATTAAATAAAAACATTTCAGGAATCGCTTTAGATCATCTACTTATTTTTAAGAGACTTAGGGCATAAATGAACCTGATAAATTATGAATATTTTTAAAATATACACAATATTTGGGAATATAAATTTTAAAAAATATGTAAAAATGTCTGTCTTTATTAAATTTAAGTATACGGTGTAATTTAAAAATTAACTAATACAAATCAAGAGGGGAAACAACTTTGTTAATAGCTAAAAATTAAGTCAAAATTATTTTTTTATGTAAATTTGAATTTGTACCCTGATATGAGAACTTTGAGAGGTCTCAGCTGAATTTTGACTCAAGACAATGAGCAACAATGTGTGACTTAAGGGTGTAATTTTACCATTAATTTAAACATTCAAAAAATATGAAATTTACAAGACCTCCTATAATACTTAACATTTGTAGTTGCATTTTCTCTTCGTGTAGCAGCACAAAAATAAATAATATGTTGACGAAAAGTTCGTTGCACAGCGAAGAAATTAAGTAATAGCAACAAAGTGGGCGGAAAAGTGGATGGGGGTTGCCGCGAAAAATACTCGGCAAGGCTGACAGCCCCCGAGATGAGTAACGAATGGTGGCGGCAGCTCGTGGGGCCACAGTGCGTATGGACAATGTTTGACAAATGCAGGGACCGAAATAGAAGCTCTATCAGCTGGTCATAAATTTCTCTCCCTCTCCCATATACATATATGCACGATTTGCGTGTGTCAAGTAAAATACGCCAACAACCTTGTGTCGCATGTAAATAAAAGGTAATATACAGATACACCCATGGGTATGTGTGCCAGGGCGATAAACAAAAACTAATATTGAATAATGCCTCGAGAGTCGCTTATCTTTAGAGACACACACACGCAGGGACAAGGGGAATAGAGGTTGATCGAGTGACTTTTGGCTTTTATTTCGCGTGAATTAAATTATTTGCAGCCGCAACGAACTCTGGCACAATTATTAAAATTAGATTTGAGGAGAAACCGCTCTTATCAGAGCTTTTTGCCATGTTTTTCGTTTTTCGTTTGTTTTGGGACGCCCGCGAGTGCAGTCGCTGATGGCAAGTTTGCAAATCAAGATCGTTTTGACCAGGAGCGGCAGACCAAGTAACCCCTAAAGATCCTCCAGATGCATTTCTGATTTAATCTTTAATTTTCTGTATTTTTTATTCAGACTCCTGCATAGCTGGGAATCGATCGCCGACGGGCACTCCCCGCCCCTTTCTGCGCTCCAACACTCTGCCGCTGCAGCAGCGTCCCAGTCCCGCGGAGGTTCAGTATGAGAGCTACGTGCAGGCCACGGTGGCAGCCAATGCCAAGTCCCCGGTGGAGCAGCTGGAGTCCCTCAAGTCACCGGGTGTTGCACCGCCGCCACCGCCCAGGCGTCACCACCTCCTGGCCAGCAAAGAGGAGCGACTGCCAGAGAATGGCACGGTAAGCGACAGTTCCCTGCAGTCGCCGGTCACCTCGGAAGCTGGCCAGGCATCCGCTGATCCACAGGCTCTTTGCCAGATACGCGAGCAGATGTCCCGGAGCCTCACGCGACTCAGGGCACTGGAAGAGGAAGTCCAGGTCATACCCGGCCTGAAGCTGGAGATCACGACGCTGCGTTCCGAGAATCAGAGTTTGCTGCGCAAGAACGAAGAACTGCTGCGTAGCCAGAGACAGACGCCATCGCCTCCAAGTCCTGGCTTGAAGACAGCCTCGCCTGTGCAGTTCACGCCGCAGCGGATCAGCCCCGTGTCGCTGGAGAGCCTGGGAGCCCGCATCCGCAGCAGTTCCACCTCGGCCTCGCCGTCGCCCAGCACTGTCCGACGGGATGTGTCCACCCAGGCGGTGGTGCGTCCGCCCTCCACCCGCGACGTGTCCGTTGGCCACCAGCCCAGCATCCGAAATACCAGCACCCAGTCTTTGGAGACTGTTTACTCAAAGGCTGAGCTGGAGCAGAAGGTGGAGCAAGCGCTGGACAACGCCCAGAGGCAGCAGCGCCGGAAGCTCATCTCGGTGGGCACCCAGATGTATGTGCCGCAGCGGGAGCAGCGGGACTCGGGCATGCAAACCCAGCCGGAGCGGCCCAAGCTCACGCACAATGCTGCAGTCTCCGCCAAGCCGGCGACGCGGGAGAACTTCACCAGCTGCAAGCCGGAAGTGCGTCATGTGGGCAGCTCCGAGGATCGTCTGGACGATGTGCTCTGCGAGAAGTGTGCCGTCAGCAAAAGGAGCGTGGCCTGCGGCCCGGAAACTCAACCGGAAAAGGTCAAGCCACCGCCGCCCCAGATGCCGGGACGCAGCAACACCTTCAGCTTGGGCGAGAGTGAAACAGTCTTGGTACGCAAGGCCATAGGCTGCCAGACCGCAGTCACCTTGGTCCACAGTGCCGGCAGCCAGACGACCACCGCCTTCGTTCGCTCCACCGGCGCCCAGGTGAGTCCCCAGCAGCAGCACTCGGCGGTTCAGTGTCGTATGGAGCAGGTGACCCGCCAGACGGACACCGCGGGCCTGCAGCGCCTGAGCCGGAGCGAGATGAGGACAGAACAGGTGGCCGAGTCGGTGGCTAAGCCGGCCACTCGCCACGCTGGGAGCAACACGGACAAGGAGGAGGTTCCTCAGCCCGTCAAGGTGCACACCACCCACTCCGCCTGCAACACGGAGGAGGTGCGCAAGCGGGATGTGGGCTGCGGCGACATCGTCAAGCCGCACATCTCCATTGCCTGTGCGGCCAACTACTGTGATTCCTGCAAGGAGGCCATCCAGGACATGGCCCGCGGCTTCAGCAAGGCCAGTCCCACCACGACGCCACGATCTGCGGGAACTGGGCGTCGCTCCACGTCGGCGGATTCGCGGATACCAAGGCCCAAGCACCTGACCAGTCCCAGTCCCGTGCGCAAGGAGTTCAAGCGACAGAACACCTACACGCTGGCCACACCCTCGCCCACGCCCAGTCCGCAGGTGGAGCGGAAGGCGCGATTGAGGTAATTTAGCCCACTGTAAGGGTTTGGGTATTGGCTAGGTTTGGCACTGAGCTTTTAGTCGAGTTCCCAGCCCCAAAGGCAGCTCTTGCGCAAAATCCAAAATTCGGAGCCTAAAATCCATAGTCCTTTCGCTCGAGTGAGTTTTGACCTTCAGTCGAGTTTTGATTTTCGCGTTGGCAACCATCCCAGCGTCGCTTTTTTTGCTTTTTTGTTTGGATTTTGGTTTTCCGCATGGTGCTGCCAATGTTCTCCAGCCTGAGCAGCTTCACCTGCTACCCGCTGCTGGTCAGCGGCTGCTCGGCCCTGCTCCTAACGTGGGTTTCTACGATACTTCTCCTCCTTCCTTACTAATCAAAGTTTGTCTTAACAGCTCCCTGCAGGAGAAGCCCCCAGTGGCGTCCAGCTTCCAGACACCCGATCCGCTGGACGAAATCCAGAGCTTCATCCGTCAGCCGCAAAAGGATGGCCTGGACTTCAGTCTCCTGGGCGACGATGAGCTGGTTGTGCGCGAGGAGAAGCGGGTCAGCATTAGCTGGTCGCGGGATAACTCTCCAGCGCCGCTCATGACCTCCTCGGGCACCACCAAGTCCGAGTCGCCGGAGTCACAGGAGCCGTCCATGAGCAACTCCAGCGACTCCAGTCCGCCGCTGGACGTCCAAATAGCCCAGGGAGCGCGGAAGAAGTCCAGCACGCCACTCAAGTCTAGTCAGAGCGAGGGCTCCCAGGTGACGGTGATCGAGAAGCCGGCCACCAAGGCCCAGCTGCATCAGCTGGCCCAGGCGGACTCGGAGCCCCGAAAGAAGTGAGTTTATTATTTATTTTAATATTTATTTATTTATTTTAATTAATTATAAAATTTATATTAGAACGGAACTGTCCAAGGACTTCCAGGATGCCCTCAAGACCATCAACAATTCGCTGCTGAAGAAGCTGGGCGCCAAGCCCATCTCTTCGCACAGCCTTAAGTCGGCCAAGGCCACCATCCAGGATAACTGGTTCATCAACTCCAGTACCGGCAAGTCGGATCCCCACCAGGTTGAGGACTATCTCGACTACTTTGAGTCGCTGTCGGTGCCACTGCTGGAGTATTGTGTCAACCTTTCCGACAACAATGTGAGTTCTTTTTTATTTTTAACTAAATAGCAAAGTATTTATTTTGTAATATTTTTATTAGTTATTTAACCTTTCAAGTATGATTACTATGTGGTGTTTTCCTTCGTTTGATAGGTGCTTTTATTGCTTTTCTTATCAGATCTAAGATTTAGGTCATGTAAGATTGGTGAAAATTAAAAAAAAAACTTTATAGCTTCAAGTTGCTTTAGGGAAAAGTTTTATATATACAGAAAAATATTGGAGCTGTGGGGTTTTTAAGAAGCTCAAGGCAAAATACAATATATAGTAAAGTTTTGATTATTTTTAATAATAAATATTGCACAGTTTTCAAAGGTTTCTATGTTATGTTTATTTATAATATATTCCACATAACAAATTGGATGTTTTTAACCATATTGTATTTAGTTTTTTAGTAAGAATTCC
Organism: Drosophila auraria; assembly: GCA_008042615.1. Classification (NCBI taxonomy): domain Eukaryota; kingdom Metazoa; phylum Arthropoda; class Insecta; order Diptera; family Drosophilidae; genus Drosophila; species Drosophila auraria. Next base: position 50,396 of record VNJW01012942.1, read on the forward strand.
CAGTAGCAGCTTGAGGCAATAATGTTTAGAGGGGACTTTCTTTCTATTTACATAAATATTCATAATTTTGACAGGATTAAATGTTACAATTTAAAGATATTTTCCACACAAAGAGGTAATTGTTTTTTAACCAAATTGTAACTAGTTTTTTATAAGAAAATGTTCAATGCAAGGCTGATGCAATAATGTTTAAAAAAAGTCACGTCTCTCAAAACTATTTAAATTTAAGCACGTTTTTTTTAATGAGTTCTATAAATTCCTTTATAAAATACTTAAAAGACAAATAAGCAGAGAATGTAGAAAAAATTAAACCTTTATAGATTAAGCCACTTTTATGTTTTGTAATTTAAATTAAGCTACTTAATAACATAAATATTTATAACTTTAAAATGGATTTAATGTTACAATTTAAAGACATTTTCCACACAAAGAGTTAATTGTTTTTTAACCATCATGTAACTAGTTTTTTAATAAATATTCTCAATGGAAGCCTGAGGCAATTATGTCTAAACAAAGTCACGTCTCTCAAAGCTAGTTATATTTTAGCACGTTTTTTGTGAATGCATTTTAAGAATTTAAAAAAAACCAATTAAACAGAAAGTGTAAAGTGAAAAATTTAGCCTTATTTAAGAACTATTTATATCTTAGTAATATAAATTAAGCTATTGAGCTTTTTATAAATTTTTTTAATATTATTCCTTTATATTTTATTAAAAAACAGGGCAACACAGCCATGCACTATGCGGTCTCGCACGGCAACTTTGACGTAGTGTCCATACTGCTGGATTCTAAGGTTTGCGACGTAAACCAGATGAATAACGCCGGATACACCTGCGTGATGCTCGTATCGTTGGCCAAGCTGAAGCAGCCGTCCCATCGCACAGTCGTCGAGCGACTGTTCAAGATGGCCGACGTCAACATACGGGCCAAGAAGGTAGGTAAGGAGCTCCTCCGCTCCTCCAAAGTTACCCAAAAAAGCTGACCCCTTGGAACACACCCCCTACTAACCTTTGTCCTGCCCTGCACGGTTTTTTCCACCAACTTCCAACAGCACTGCCAGACCGCCTTGATGCTCGCTGTGTCGCATGGTAATGCGGACATGGTCACCATGCTCCTGGACGCCGGAGCAGACATTAATATTCAGGACGAGGATGGTTCCACGGCGCTGATGTGCGCTGCCGAACATGGTCGGGTGGATGTGATCAAGCACCTGCTGTCGCATCCGGACTGCGATTCGCTAATCAACGATGTGGTGGGTTTGGAACTTAAAATTTGAAAAATGAAATTCTTATTTATTTCATTTTATTTACTAATCCAGGATGGCAGCACCGCTTTCAAGATTGCCTGGCAGGCTGGGCACCGGGACGTGGGCCTGCTTTTGTATGTCCACGAGCAGATGCTGCGCAGCAAGCTGCCCAATCGTGGAGAGCCCTCAAGGACCTCTTTGATGTCCTCCTCGAGGCACAAGCGACAGCCCTCGCAGTAGAGCCAGAAGGAGGCCACAGCCATATCGTATTAGCGGCCAAATCGAAACGAACAAATCGGGGTCCTTGCGTCCTTTTAGCATTTTTTAGCGTGGAGCTGCCAACACACATTCCAGGGCGGAAAAGGAGCAGCCAACACACATATATGTATATTGTATAATTAGACTTCGTTTGTCATACTTTTTATTTATTTGTAAATCTAATTTAGTGCTAATATCTGTAGTAGAAGTGTATCTAATGTAACTCTAATTTCGATTAACGAAGACAGCAGACTCTTCTTACAACACACGATCAACTTGCAACCTGCAACCTGCAACTTGCAACTAAATACTGGCCTGAGCCACTTCGCTTTAAGTAGTTACGAGTGGCCGTCACACAAAACCAACCATATCAGCAATCGACAATGCAAAAAACGATATCTAGTACTAACAAAACAATTAACAATGGAAACGAATCAAATTGACAATTATTTTAACAGATTAAAAGATCAAAAGGGGCCTCGGTCCCATGTGTATTTAATAGAAATTAAATCGAAAGCTATTTTATTTTGCTGAATAAATAAACTCTTAAATAGAATCGTGTTTTGTAAATTTAACTATGCTAAGCTGACTCTGATTTCTAGTTTTATATAGTTATATATATTTTATTTGGTTAGTTGCCTGGCTGAGTTGTATATTGCTTTGTAGACTTTGTTCATGGAGTAAATTCTTTGTCATTACGCTAAAGCTCTGGGGTTCACTGACATAAGCTAAATCTCTTGGAGAGATAGATAATTTTCCATAACCATAGTAGGAGCTGCCTTAACCACTTTTGCCTTATTTGGTCGACTTTTGGCATGCACTTTAATTGAATTTAAATGTTTTTTGGCGAAGTCTTGGCGGAAGTCTTTTGTTAACTTATTTCTTAAGTTAAAAGAACAATATTTCGAATGATTCAATGCGGGTTTCTTAACAAAAATCTTTTTAAATTGGTTTAGAGCAGAGGTCGGCAGCGTCCTATACACTGTGTATAGGAACAAATTTCGGTAAATTTTAGAGCAGCTGCAAAGCTTGAAAAATATTATAGACGCTGAACAAGGCTCCTCTTATTCTCAAACATTACTCCCTCCTCGATTTAGCTTATGTCAGTCCAGAGCTTACACCGCCCTCTCCTCCGTTCCCGGCTCTATGACTCCCAGCGGCGTCAGGGTTAGCGCTATGCCATCTTCCAGGTTCACCAAAGGCTTTCTGGAGTTCAAGGTGAACTCGTACTCCATCAGGAGCAAGGCCAGGGCCAGGCGGAGCTGCAGCTGGGCAAACTGGATGCCAATGCAGCTGCGAGCACCCACCCCGAAGCCGAACCAGGTGCCCTGCTCCTGCAGCGAGTCCCTCGGCCCGCCCCATCTGTCCGGCTTGAACTCCTCGGGCTCCGGGTAGATGTCCGGATCGTGGTGTATGGCATGCGTGGGTATGATCAGGAACAGCTCCTTGACCAGTATGTACTTGGGGTGATCCGGCACCGGGTAGTCGTTGAGGGTGCGTCGCAGGATGTAAGGCGTGATGGGATGCATTCGCAGGGTTTCGTTGATCACCTGGCCCATGAACGTCAGCGACTGGATGCACTCGTAGCTCAGGTTGCCCTCAAAGCGCTCCATGGCCTTCTTGACCTCCTCCCTGGCCCGTGCCTGGAGCTCCGTGTGGGAAGCCAACTCGTAGAGGACATAGGACAAGGTGTTGGATGTCTGCTCGTAGCCGGCCTTCAGGAAGACCACCGCATGGGCGGCCAGCTCGTTCTGCAGATGCGTCTTCAGCTCCTTGTCCGCCTCGTACTGATGGGTTATAAGCTCCAAGGCCTTGAGCTCCACCAGCAGCTGCAGATAGTCCTGCAGGCGGACGCCCGAGTTCTCCCGCTGCTCCACAATGTCGGTGAGGAGGTTCAGGAAGTAGGTCTCCGCCTGCTTGGGTGTGCGGCGCATGCGGAGCAGCCTGCAGAAGTTGGGGAACCGTATCATCATCAGGTTCATCAGGTAGCCATGCTTGTGGCTATTCAGGGCCATCTCGGTCATCTGCTCAAAGTCATCCAGGGGATACTTTAGCCTCTGCTGCGAGTCCAAGCCAAAGACGCACTTGGCCAGGGCCGACAGCACATAGCGCCGCATGATCTTCTGGATGTGGAGCGTGGAGTGTGGCTGCTTCATCAGCGTGGTGCTGACCACCAAGAGCAGCTGCTCCGCCTCCTCGTACAGGCAGCCATACAGCCAGGACATGCGATCCCCCTCGAGACTGGGATCCAGCTTCTGGCGCACCTCCTTCCAGCACTGGCCCCTCAAGGCATACAGATCCCCGGACAAGGGATCCGACTTCTGGTTGCAGTACATGCCCCGATCGTTGAAGTTCCAAAAGTCCTTGATCATGATCTGACGTATGAGCTCCCTGTCCAGGATCAGGGCCCGCGGCTGCAACAGCGCGTAGAAGCCACAGAAGGGGCCGCTGCCCTTGAACTTGGCGTAGAGCGCCGAGTAGTGGGCCGCCTTCATCGCCTCCGTGCTGAGCGACTGCGTCATTATTTGCCTGATGACGGGCCACAGCTTTTTGGGCCTCTCGTGCGGAATGCTCAGATACCGCCAGTAATCGCGCTGATACCGCGCCGCTATAATTAGCAGAACCAGCAGCCCCAAGACCACCAGCCCGATGATCAGGAAAATTATCCACATGTTTTGCATTTTTTTTTTTGCTTGTATTTACTCTGAATCACATGCACTATGTCAATGGCTAATGGCTATAGGTTATAGCTAAAATCACGGTTACTTATCACACGCGGAGCCACCCTTTCCCTCTCGTTTCGGCTTGGAGGGTTGAGTGAGTGTCACCAACTATGATCTAATGCATCGTCCGGAGAGCTCCAAACGTTCAATGGCAAAGCCCGCGGCGCGACTGAGAGTGCCAGACGGAGAAAAGTAACTATTTACTCCAGCCCAGTCAGCCAGGTGAGCGCCAGGTGAGCCCCGAGAGCTTTTAATTTATTTTACTTACCGCTTTTTTTCGAGTGCGCTACGTCGAAGCTCGCGGATCGTCGCAGTCACATACGTACACACGTACCAGGTGGGCGTCCCATTGAGGCCAGACGGGGACTCATGATTATTATTACTTTATTTTCAATGTTGGTGGCGCAACCAGAGACAGAATGACAGGCAGACAGAGGTCTGGTTAGTAAGTTTTATATTTAAATCTAAATAATCAAGATATGAACGAAAGCAAAAGCATGAAGAATTTTTGTCAGAGGTTCCATTGGCATTTTTATTTGTCCCAAAAGATTGTATTCCAGCCATTTATACTTTATTTATTTAACCATTCCCCTATTATTAATTATGCATTTAAACAGACTGTCACTGTGTTTAATTTGAAGTTTAAAGGTTCTCTGTTATTTATTGTAATTTAAATACTTTGAAATAGTAATTATATTAAGATCTTCCCCTTGAATGTGTTCCAGGATATTTTATAAAACTTCATTCCATATATTTAATGAATTAATCACCTTCTTAGTATTCTAATTTAATTATTATATTAAGATCTCCCCCTTAAATTTTATCAAGGATTTTTTTAAAGCTTCATTCCATTTATTTAATAATTCACTGACCTTTTTAGTAGGACATTAGCTTGATCACCTTGGTTGGCATTCCACTCTTATCTATATTTCAGCTCTTAAAAGTTCACTTTGCCTGCTATCAGTTTTTTTGGTAGAATTCTTTATGATACCTAGGCGAATTTCGATTATTTTTTGGGGGGGACTTTCATTAAAGCAGCTCCCTTGAAAAAATAATGCAAATCCCTTTCATCATTACATTCAAAGTTGTACATTTTCCCAGTATTCCCAGTATCGATGACTGTTTTTGCACGCAACCTGATAGATTTTACGCCCAATTAGCGTTTAAATGGCATGATAGCTAAAAAAAAACAATTGTAAATAAAAAAAAAACAAAAGAACAAAAGAAAAGCTCAGCCACAAAGCTGAAACAAAACCAAAACAAATATGTGAGGCACCGAAAGCTGCCCGGTTTAATTATTTGTTTGTTGTTTTTGCTGCCAACATCCGCACTCGAAATCTAATCAACTGTCGAACGTACTTCTATGACCGAAAAGGTAAACAATATAGTTGCCAGATCCGTCAAATAGTGCTCGTACTCGTACTCGTACTCTCGGATCCCAGCCGGTTAATATGCATATCATGTTCCGCCTTTGGATGAATCCCCACACGCCGACGATGTGACGCTCTTCATAGGGGATCGTCCCTCAGCTCGGCACGAGTCCGATAAGCGAGGGCTCGTCCCGGTACAGTCGACAATGCTTAAAGGGAACTGATATTGAATACAAGGAAAGAAGTGATAACTGCTTAAAGAAAACAGATATAAATCAAATAAAGAGTATTCAAAATGTTTCTTACAAGCTTTAAGGATATAAATAGCACATCTCTGGTTACAGATACATAATTATATTAAAGAAACTTAAAATTTAAATCTTAAATCTGATATGCAAATAATAATAGTAAGCAAAAAGGTTGTCGAGATATGATACCTTTACCTATGCTAATTTGATAAGAAAGGCGCTATATGGTTCTATAAAAATGCAAAAGGCTCTTTAAGATTTTCGTTTATAAAAGTTCAGACAGAGACATTGTTTGCCTGTTGAAATGTTTAAAAATACAAAACTACGCGCTCAGTATTTCTTTTCTTTTGAGGCAGAAAAATAAATATCTCTTAGAACAACCTACTCTTTTTGTAGAAATATCTAACACAATGCTTAAATTCTTTTGAGTGAGTTTAGGTATATTCCCATATGAACTATTAAGAACAATTTGGATTTAGTCATCTAAGGGCTAGGCGTGCAATAAACATAAACAAATTTTAATGTAAATTATTATCGATAATCACTGACTAAGTCTGCTATGCTCATATAAAAGGGAGTGACTCGATGACGACAAAGCAGCATGAGTTGCAGGCTGTCTGAGGCCCCCGATAAGTCAATGTCCAGTTCTGCCTCCATTCGTTCCGATAAGCGACGGCTGACTGTGTACAGTGAGAACTGCTAAATTAAGAACAAAGAATGTTAGACACGTAAACAAACCTCATAAATATTATGGCATAAATAAAACCTCCATTATGTAGAGAAAACTAAATTCTTTTAGCCATACTATCGGTTTCGACTTTAACTGCTTTTCCAGTGTAGAAATTTGGAGCATTTAATGGAAATATTCCCTAGACTTAGGCTGACTTGTTATCTTTAAAGACGTATCTCTGTAGAATTCTTGCGACCTCACAGTTGGCAGCATAAAAGTGAACAAACCGAGAGATTAGCCTCTGTCTCAGTTGTTTGAGGAACGAGTTGCTTCGTCATGCCAAGTCGGTGGGTTAGGCGTTTAAAAGCTGATCTCCCCTCGATTGCAGATTTCCAAACAGCAGAATGGAGCTGACATGCATCCTCTTCCAGGTGACAGTCGCCCTGTTCGCCAGATCCTTCAGGATCATTACAACAAGTTTCGGGAGAGTAAGGCTCCCTTTGTGGGATTCTACTTCTTCTAAAGCCTTTGTGCTCTTCCGCGCCGGCTTCGAGACATCCTCCTCCACCATGGGATTCGCTCTGTACGAGCTGGCCAAGAGCCCGCACATCCAGGACAAGGCCAGGGCTGAAGTGGAGGAAGTTCTGGAGAAGCATGAGCAGCAGTTCACCTATGAGCTGACCAAGGATCTCAAGTACCTCAACAAGGTTATCAATGGTAAGTGTAGGGAGCCCTACTCCAACGGCAAGCCAAGCTAATTCGCATTTCTTCCTTCAGAAACCCTTCGCCGCTACACCATTGTTCCCAATCTGGACCGCATGGCCAGGAAGCGCTTCGAGGTTCCCAGCCATCCGAACTTTGTCATCGAGGCCGGTCAATCGGTGATCATTCCCTCATCTGCCATTCACCACGATCCCAGCATCTATCCCGATCCGTAAGAGTTCCGGCCTGAGAGATTCTCTCCTGAGGAATGCGCTAACCGCCCCTCGGTGGCTTGGCTGCCCTTTGGCGATGGTCCCCGGAACTGCATTGGTCTAAGATTCGGACAAATGCAGGCTCGCATCGGACTCGCCCTGCTCATCAAGAACTTCAAGTTCTCTGTGTACCCGCAAACTCCGGAACCCCTGATCTACGATCCCCATTCCTTTGTGCTGGGCATTAAGGGAGGCCTGTTTCTGAAGCTGGAGGCAGTGTGAGTGACGCAGGGTGACGAGCCTCTTAAAAGCTTTTAAATCGAAACCAAAGTTTATTCAATAGAAGTGAGAGATAGTTGATTAGTTTTGTTTATCATTTTATGAGGCAGGTTAAGTTATCGAGGGAATACCTTGAACCCTAGCCAGCCTCTGCCCAATCTTTTGTATATTATTTAGGCATAACTCGAGGGCTCCCCATTTAAGGGGTATAAAAAAGGTATAACTGAACTTGTAGAAATTTAATAAAATTATTATACCAATTACAAGACTTTTCTATACAAAATCTAGGTAACAGGAATTCCTTGATCAAAACGCGGGGCCCCATAGCCCCCAGTTATCTGCGTGTGAATCACTATAATCTCAGGTCACAATTCCAGCAAAATCTCAGGTCACAATTCCAGCAAAAAGTTCCGATAAGTCAAGTACAATTGTTGTTTGTTGGTCACAATGACTACAAATATTTTCTACCTTGTCTATAAAACCAGCCCGCAAAGCTCTTCCACGCTCAGCTCCAAACTGGCAACCTGCTCGCCTGGTTGGTAATTTCGGTACTGGTTTCGCATAAATCATCATGGCTGTGGAAACTGTGTTGCTGACGGCCTTGCTGGCGTTAGTTGGCTATCTGCTGGTGAAATGGCGCAGCACCATGAGGTACTGGCAGGAGCAGGGCATTCCCTGCGAGGAGCCCCACATCGTGATGGGCAGCATGAAGGGAGTGCGCACCATGAGATCCTTCAGTGACATCTGGAATGCCTACTACAAGAAGTTCCGGGGAACCGGACCCTTCGCCGGCTTCTATTGGTTCCGGCGACCGGCCATCTTCGTGCTGGAAACCTCGCTGGCCAAGACCATCCTGATCAAGGAGTTCAACAAGTTCACGGACCGCGGCTTCTTCCACAACCCCGAGGACGATCCGCTGACGGGTCACCTGTTCCTGCTGGATGGCCACAAGTGGCGGTCCATGAGGAACAAACTGTCGTCCACGTTCACCTCCGGGAAGATGAAGTACATGTTCCCCACGGTGATAAAGGTTGCCCATGAGTTCATCGACGTCTTTGGCCAGCTTGTGGACAAGGCTCCGCCGGCCATCGAGGTGAGAGAGCTCTTGGCCAGGTTCACCACGGATGTGATTGGGACCTGCGCCTTTGGCATCGAGTGCAGTAGCCTGAAGGATCCCGAGGCCGAGTTCCGCGTGATGGGACGACGGGCCCTGGTCGAGCAGCGCCTGGGACCCATCGGCTTTGGGTTCGCCAATAGCTTCCCCAACTTGGCACGTCGCCTGCACATGAAACAGACGCCGGAGCCCGTCGAGAAGTTCTTCATTCGCATCGTCAGGGAAACGGTCAGCTTCAGGGAGCAGAACAAAATTCGGCGCAACGATTTTATGGATCAGTTGATCGACCTGAAAAACAAGCAGCTAATTACCTCCGAGTCCGGGGATAACGTTAACCTGACGATTGAAGAGATCGCCGCCCAGGCCTTTGTGTTCTTCTTCGCCGGCTTCGAGACCTCGTCGACCACCATGGGCTTCGCCCTGTACGAGCTGGCCCAAAACCAGGAGATTCAGAACCGCGTGAGGGAGGAGGTCCAGAGGGTCAGTCAAAAGTATGGCGGCGAGTTGTCCTACACTGATAAAAAAGTGGCCTGCTAAAATTAAATAATAGCATATTGAATCCTATGGTTTACTATTTCATATTCAAATTAAGTATAAAACACGTAACTTTAAATACGAAACGTATTCAATTGCATTATTTAAATGAAAAATATTTAAATCAATGTGATAAATATTACATTTTAATTGGGAATTATTTAATTTAAATAAAACTATTTTTAAAAATTAATATTTTTAGTATTAAAAGAAACATATTAAAATTAAATTTTTTCATATTTATTTCTTGTCATATTATGAAAGTAATCCATATTTAAATTAAATATTAATCAATTTAAAAGTCTTAATAAAATGTAACACGTCATTTTAAATAGGACTTTATTTAATTTAAAGTGGTTACCCATACCGATGTTAATTTTTTTAATATTCAACTTTAATATGTTCAAATTTAAGAGCGAAACCTATTTAGTTCAAATATTAAACATTTAAATTAAAAATGTTGCATATTAAAAACCCCATTTTAGTTAATTACACTCCTTGCTTAAACACAAACAATTAATTGTTTGGTTTTAGATTCAAAGTAATTTGTATTAATATTAAATAAGAAACCTATTAAAATGGAAATTTAATATATTCATATTTAAATCAAAGTGCATGTGAGTAAAATCGGACAAGACTGAGCCTGATTAGCGGTTTTTCTTTGTCCCTTTTTCTTCCCTTCTATTCGTTGAAGATACACATTCGTATACATGCACATTTTGCAGTGCTGCTTTAACAGAATGCGACGCGTGCCATTTGTGAGTTGCGATCGGGATGGTAAGACGTGTTCGTATGTAACTCCAAGGTGTGAAGAACGTTCAATTAAAAAAAAATAGTGAGAGTGGCAGTGCAATTAAATACAAAAATTTAATTTCATTTAATAATTTGACTGGTAAGTACATACATATATGTAGCTACATGTACAAGAACTCTTTTTTTCTAAAGACTGTGGTAACATACATATAGAGTACATTCATACATAAAAATACAACTTGCATACAGATCTACAGGCATATAAGTTAAGTTAAACAAGATACATAAGTGAAATCGGTGGAACCTGTGTAAATAATTCCAATATTAGATTTACGCGTTTTAATTCATTTAATTTGGCCTATATATAATGTGGCTTAAATGCATACACATATGTATGTATGTACAAAGTACGCGTCGCTAGAATCTCTCGTTTCGACGGTTTTTTTACGCGCGCAGAAAAAGACAGAGAGTGTCGCTGACCTATAAGCACTGTGAGGGAGAACGAGACGCAGTAAAAAGAATATAGGAAAACTAAAAAACTGTACATTAGTTTACTAAATCCATACACATAATATAATTATCTGGTTTATAAGGTAATTATACAGAGGTGGTCAAAATTATTTACACAATTCTTATTGGTAAGTTAATTTGTGTAAATTCTTTTGACCACCTCTGTATATACTAATTAAGGCTTAGATTTCGTACAAATATTTTCTGCCGGTATATTTCGATTTATGTACACTTCTGTTCATATAAAAAAAAAAACAATGAAAATAGTAGTTTTTTAATATTGCATATTAAAACTAAGTATGAACCAAATTAGAAATGAATGTTAATGGGTTCATATTTAATTTTAATACAAAATACTTAAAAATAAATATAACAATTTTAATATTATATAAAATTTAACTTAATTAGATTTTTTAATCAGAAATGAGAATAATTACATCTTAATAAGGATAGCATTTTTTTTAAAGAAATGGATGCTGACAAAGAAAATGAAAATGTTTTGGAAGACGACACCCAGTTGGAAGTTTTATTAAAAAGCTTCAATTTGGAAGGACTTTTTCAAAATTTAAAGTGTAAGTGTTTAATATGCCTCTCTCTTCAAATATGATTTTGTTTGTATTTTCATAGCAAGCGGAATAACCTATCGTTCACTGAAATATATTAACAGTGAAGACGTACGCGACGCTATTCCAAATATTGGTCTTAGAGCAGAGTTCAGAGAAAAACTTTTTTTTTGGCGTAAGAAAGAAGTAAGTCAATTGATCAACGTACAACTTTCAGAAATTTGTGTATTAATTTGTTTAAACCAATTTTATAGTTTAATATCGATGACCAAACTATTTCATTGGAATCAAAAGTAACTAGTTGGTTAGAATCAAGTGCACCGTCTTCCCAAATAGAGTGGGTAAGCCATTTCCTAATTTTGGTTTTATTATTATATTTTGTGACAGAAAATATTGTGATTATTTATGTATATATTTTTTTTGCTCATAAATTTAATATTATATATATTTTCTAATATTATTCCCTTTTAGAACGTTCTAAACATTTTGAAAAAATTTCCCAAAGGTCAAGGGATTCTTCATTATTATGAAAACAATAAGGCGTTAACCAATGTTCACAGACAGGAACTAATATCAATGATTGTTGAACACGCCAGCGCATCAGATCTACACATTAGAACGTCCGAGTTTCCTTTTATTGTAGACCAAATTGTTGCTGTTTTCCCAACTGAGATTGAGTACAAGGTAAGTAAAACTCTTCAACAAGTGTTGTAATTTTTTCTGCTCTATATTAATTTTTGAGAAATAGATTTACGGAATTACATTTTAATCATAGAATTTAATATCTATTTCTGAAATTTTTTTTCAGAATTTTTA